>WEKX01001771.1:32711-67841 GCA_013390025.1 Pitta sordida | reverse complement strand
TGTTCCCAGCTGAGGTGACAGCAAGGGCACACACAAGGATGGCACTGCACTGGGAAGGCTTCAACCCTTCCTGGCACAGTTGTCTAAAACTTTGACATTTAGTCTGTTCTTACTGTTTGCCAACTTGGAAAGACAGAATGACCTCAGGCTATAGTTGGACTTTTTCTCTGGGACACCCATCCCTGGAAATCATTGTTCCATTGAACACTTACATTGTGTGTTACCCGCCCCTCCGGGACACGGTGCTGATGGACAGACTGGCCACGTCAGCATCCACTCTACTTTCAGGATATAAATTTGCTGGGAAATGTGTTTCCTGTGTTGTTGAAGCTCCATTGTTCAGTTCTGTTGTGTGGCTCAGAGTTGTTGGGACAAAACCAAAGTGAGGCTGTTCTGCTGCTTTAGCTCTGTGTGGTCTCTCCCCTGACTTAGTTACTTTGGTATCTCCTGTTTGTTGATGTGCCATCTGTCATATTTATCAATTACACACAAAATGTTCTGACTCAAGGCAAACCAGGAAATCCTGACATACACTCGATAAGCTGCTTTTACAATATCCATTGATTTTCCCATGGGGAGCCTTGATGGCAATGCTCAGCCTTTGAGGAGAGGAGCAGCTGGGAAGGTGCCTACATGTCTTTTCACATCATACCAGCACTTCACATCGTTTACTTTGGAATTTACAAGTGCCTTTTTCCTGATTTTTTGGGTCTGATTCCCATGGGAGAAGGTAAAGGATGGAGCTGTATTTGGAGCATTTTTTGCAGCATTTCTCCTTCAGCAATGCTGTTCCTGTGGAGAACTGGGATTCACTCCCCACCCAAATGAGGGGTGACTCTGCCACCTCTGTGAAATCCCTGGGCATCCCCTGCAGCTTTTCCATGTTTCCTGGAATCCCTTCCCCCAGATATCCCATGTGAAATTTGAAATGAGAAACCAAAATCCATAGGTGAAAAAAATGTACTTGAAGCACTAAATTCACCAATCTCTCCCTTCCCAGCAAATTGCTGACCATGTAATCTGAGGGAACAGGGCAAATGCTTTGCGTGTTATCTCCCACTCCTGCTGGCACCACGGGGTGGAACTGGATTTTCTGTGCTGACAGAAGGGCAGGAAAGCAATTCTCACATGGAGGGGATCACTCCTTATTCACTGTTTGGGGATGGTTACCCTTTCTCCAGCTGCTTTTACCCTTGTTTTAACACCTCTTTTTAGAGTTTCTTACTCCTCTGTTTAATAACTTTTCCCTCTGTGCTGAGGGGCTGCACCCAAGGGGCAGCAGCACAGGGAGGAGCTCAGCTGGGGCTGAGTTTTGCCTGCTGTGTTTTGCAGTGCAGACACTCTTGGCCTTGCAAAATTAATACTCGTGCTGTTTGTCAGGTCTTACACGAGCAGAGCCGTGTCCTCAGAAATGAATTAATAATGAAATTAATGAGCTCATCTTCTGCTTGCTACTCCAAGACTGTTGAAGGCCTTATTTCCCAGAAGTGCTGCATCCCTTACCACACCACACATAACCCGTTTATGGCTTTAATTAGCATTGAATATAATATTTGGTAGGTTTACAATAGCTACTTTTATTTTTTTAATATTATTTTATTTTCATTTTTTATTAGTTCATTCTGCCTCCCTTAAATTTGGGGCATGTTGGTTTCCTTGACAAGTCCTGGCCAAATCAGGTGGTTAGCCAGGATTAACACATCTTTTACAGCTTCATTTTCAATAAACTAACCCCTAAGAGAAGGTCTTGGTGACTAAAAATGCCACCCATGTGCCCCTCTTGGACAAGAGTTCCTGGAGAAGTGACAGGACAGTCACCGTGTCACATCTGCCTGGCCTAATTTATCAGCTCTTTAACAAATAGAGCCGAGGAAGTTATTAAATAGCTTTGAATCCTCTGTCCCTTGCCTAATGAAAGGCAAGAGAGAATTCTGCAGAACAGGAAAGGTCTTTTTCAGACAGGAATCCCTGAAATGGATGTTCCCAGTGATGTTGTCACTAAACATAAAGAGCAGGTTTTCCCTTCCTCCTTTATGTTCCCATAAACTTGTTTCAAATCCGTGCCCGAGGCCACATCCTCTAATTTATTGTCCTCACATAAATTGCAGCACAAGTCAAGCAATTTTGGGATCAGGATGAGCTGCAGGGATTGGGTGAAACCAGGATTTTTGTGGGAGTGAACGGGACAATAGTGGAGGAATACACCAGGAATTCCCAGTACTGACCTGTAAATCTTCCAGACTTCCTTTTCTTGGCCAGTCCCCAGCTCCCCCTTTCTGGGATTTAGGGGTGACTTCCTAGAGAGCTGTGAATTACAATTCCCCCCTTCACTGGGTTTGAGCCCCTCGGGTTTCCAGCTCTGCACTGAAGGAGTTTGCAATACACAATTGCAGTTCTCCATCCAAATCAGCATTCAGGGGTGGATTCATCCCTCCTGCAGGATGAGGAGCTGCAGTGCCTTCCCGTACCAGTTTCAATTACAAAATTAACTTCATCAAATCCTGCTGTAAATAACACCACTGTGAATTGATCCAGTTCTTCTGGGAGCCCAACAGTTCCGCTGCATTTAATATTGCAGATTTAGCGAGTCCAGCTCTCACCTCTCTGTGATTAATGCACATGGCCCAGGCCAGACGAGGAGACACTGAGTACAACCTGCCAAATCTGAGGGGTTCACTGATGGAAATTATTGATATCATAATGAAAAAGGCACTTGGTCTGTTCAGTCAGATTTCCTTGTGTGGGAGGGAGTAAATTACATCATTTCACAAGTAAATAATCCCATTTCTTAAAACAATTCCCCTCTAAATCCCCCAAACCCCAGCCATGCCTCAGGCCACGCAAAACTCAGTTCTCCTATAGGGAATGTTTCCTTTCTCCAGAGCTTTCCTCTGGGCCAATCATTTGGTGAAAGCTGGGCTAAAATCTTGAATAAATGAGCAAAGAGAAGTTCCAGTTACGTGAGTTTCTGTGACTGTTTTGGTGGCTTTTCTCAGGGCTTATTATTGGGTTTATCTGAGACTGTAGTCTCTCAGTTATTGCGTGTACATTCTCTGTGCTACACAACTATATTTATACAATAAATGCTATTTCATTACCAGAAGGGTAATTTATTTGCTACAGAAGTAATAAACTTCTTTTGTCTATTATCCACCGGGGAAAAACAAAAACAAAATAAAACCCACACCAAACCAGACTCCAGAGCAGAGAGGCATAATTGTGCATTTGTTTGGCTGGAGGAAGTTTAAAAAAAATTAAAAACAGAAGTAAATATCCCATTAAGTGCATCAAGTAGATGCACACGCGAAGGGGGCACAGATTGCCACGGTTCACTTGTCAACTCTGCAGCTGTCTGGGGCTTTTTTCCTGGTTT
Organism: Pitta sordida; assembly: GCA_013390025.1. NCBI lineage: Eukaryota > Metazoa > Chordata > Aves > Passeriformes > Pittidae > Pitta > Pitta sordida. The sequence continues at coordinate 64,468 of WEKX01001771.1, read as the reverse complement.
TCCAGCCTGACAAATCTAAGAAGACAATGCATGAAACAAGATCAACAGTCACGTCAAATTATCAAGTCAGAGAGTGCTTAGGGTTTATCCCATGAATGATTTTATTTAACAAATCCCAGTGACTGTGCCAAATAAAAGGGTGGAAGTGGAGGCTGCTGAGGGATGATACACGAGCTCATGGAGAGCCCTCTGTGTTCTGTCCCTCTGGGAGATGGGTTTGGGCTGCTTTTGTCCTGAGGAGAATCAAGGCATCATTCCAAGCATCCCTATCACTCTGTTAAATGAATATATTCCCTGTATAACCTTTGGAACCAAAATGGGAAAGGTATTGATTTTTAGGGTGTCCAGGAAGAAAGATTTGTCAGGGAGAAGCAGCATAACAAGTACCAAAATCAATTTTGGAATCTAATTCTGTATGGCAAAGAATTTTATGGTGAATTCTGGAATCTGATTATCCCACTGAGGTAAAAAAAAATACAAGACAAAGTGTATCTACACTTGAGATTATTTGGTTAAAAGGAAAAACTAGAACTAAAGGGGAAGTTAAATTTCACTTGAATCAAGTTATCTTTAAGCCTATTAAAAGAGATTCCCTTGAACCATTTATTTCCTACTGAGATTGTGAGTCCTTATGGATTTTGGCTCGTGCTGGTTTTTTGTGAAAGGGGGTGAGTGTGACAATGAAAACTGCATTTGCCTTCAACCCCAGAGCCTCCCTCTGCCCTTGGCCTGGCTCAGCCCCACACCCAGCAGGAATAAATGACCCCTGGGAACAGGAATTCTTGCAGGTGTCCAGTGAGGGATGGCTTCTTGTTCTAACACAGGGTTAGGAGAGCAGAGCAGTGTGGAAATGTTTCCTGGATCCCTGGGCCCTCTTTAATATTTTCCAGTGTTTTTTTTAGATGATCAGTAAGCAAATGTGCTCCTGACAACCTGGGGCATGTCAAGTGTGATTGACTCCTCAGTGTCATGCTTTGGTTGTTGCACCAGCTCCTCAGTCCCTTTGTCCCCATCACTGCCTGGGCCTGGGGCAGAATGAGACTTTTGAGTCCCTGGGCTGCAATGCCCTGGTTCCAAGCAGAATTATCTCAGTAAATTTAACTTCACATCCTTCCATGCAGCTCCATTTTATCCCAAAGCAATGACAACACTGCCTGCTTGTAACCAACAGAATTAATTAAAGCCAAGTCTGATTTATTTAGAATTTAATTGAGGCAAAGTACGAAACTTGCTTATGCCTTTGGATGACTTGACTTGAGGCTCACCTTCCCCTGCCTTTGGTTCACCAGGGCACAGGCAATAACAACTAATTAACCCACTTCTTGGTCCCCTGTAGGTTGTTACGATGTGCCTTGGTAAATCAGTTTGTGTCTATGGGGATGTTGTACAATATTGAAGGTAAAATGTGGTGGCTCTGGGTCTGTGGGGTAGTGCTGCTCCAGGTCCTCACAATTCCTACCTGGAATGGAAGCTCTCCATAAAGAACCTTCATAGCCTTGACTGCCAGTTTTCTTCAAAGTGAGTGTGGTTTGCTCATCAAGGAAATTCATCCAGTTTATGCACAGCTTTTGAACTGAGTTTGCATTTCCTTGGGGGATAAACGTTAACTGTAAGAAAACCATCTGTAATCTCAGTACTTGTATAACTCTTGATTAACCTCAAAACATTGGCTCATGCTCTTTTTACAAAACACAAAACCTAAAGTATAGATATGATTTCCTTTCTCAGAAGAGATTTTATCATTCTCAGCCGCTGAATGTCATCAGATAACCCTTTATGTTGGCTTGAGAAAAAGCTGGCTCTGAATTGGGGTAAATGAGGTAAGCAAGTCCTTGTAACTGTAGCTGGGGATCATCTTGGCCTTTGGAAGAGAAAAGTCTGAGGAGCCTTAGGGGAGGAAGATTACCCTCAGCTAATTCCAGATTTGGCCGTTGAGGCCATATGTTTTAAGCTGATACTCTGTGTGTCCTGGGAATATTTGTGTGCTCTGGGAGGTCAGGATTAACACTTGGACTCACATCTATATTTGCTTCCAAGATCCGAGACCCTCAAATTAACAACGAGCAACACAAGAAATTTGGCGAGAAATCTGTGACAACATAAATTTCCCTGCACTGACCACCCAAATGGCTGAGTCTGTTTTAACTTGGAAAACGGTAATTAGTGCTAATTTATCATTGGTGCTTAAGCAGAACCTCAGCTGAAGGCACTGAGCCATCCTGCTTAACTGCCAGAGGCATATGGCAAAGTATGACTAAAACTATTTTGCTCCAATGCTAATGAGTTTAGAAATTGGGGAAGAACTGTTGAAAAACTGGGGAACACAAACACTTAATAATGAACAGGGAGTGATGTCACTGCCATTCCTACAATGAAGCACCTGCCTTGAAGAGCAGCAAAGGGCTCAACCTGCTGTTTGTTGGGTGAAATGCTGCTGAGCACTGTGGAAATGCTCCTCAGTAAACCTGTGAATCCATTTGGAATGTGCTTCCCTCATGCTGAAGATGAGTTACTGACACCCTGATCCAATGTCTGTAAGCAGAGCTAAAACCCTGCACTTGGGATTTGTGAAAACTCATAATCATTTCCAGTTTTATTTCCAGTTTGCTCCCTTCTGTCTCACTGAGAGGCAAAGCAATGTGATGGCACAATCCTTTATATTTTCACAGCCTTCCAAGTAAATTAAACCTGATCACAATCCCCTGGAAGGAGCAAATGTTGCTGTGCCCTTTGGCTCCTCAGGAAAGTCGTAAGATCCGTGGAAGGATTTGCCGAGGCTGGAGTGAGTCAGGGCTGTATCCAATATTCCAGATTAGGATCCTGAGCCTCTGCCTCGTGCTGGAGGGATCAATACAGGCTCCTCGGGGGCTATTTTTAGTGGAGAGTTCACTCTTCCTTCATTTGTGCTCCTTGCTGTGCCTCCCAACAGCCCCCAGACAGCAACTCCCCTCCTCAACAACTCCTCTTCTAGTCCAATGGGAAAGGATTACACTGAATATTTGCCTTGTTTTAATCTGCAAAACAACATGTCCTTACGCTGCTCTGTGTGTTGTTCACTAATGTCTGTCTTGAAGGCTTTGAAAGATGTTTTTGTCATAATATTATTCAATAACCAAGAATATCATTATTAATAAATTTGATGTTGCAATGCTAAAAAAGAAAAGAGCTGCTTCTGGAACACTGGGAGATTAATGACATAGTAAATAATTTAGGCACTGAGGGAATGCTCAAGAACATGTCCCAGGCATGACAGAGAGCATTAACAGGCCTTTTTCTTTGGTTATATCTCCTTGCTGGTGAAAATAAGCTAATTGTGATCTGCTCCTTTCCCCCTGTCTCTGGAAACCATCCCTCACAAGTGGTTTGCAGAGGGTTTGATGCTGCTCGAGGTGGGGGCAGAGCTGGACATTCCCACACATTTTGTTTATCCTTTCCTAAGTCGGTGTGTTTGTGTGGGAGCTTCACGCTCTCCTGATGACATAAGGATGATGGATGTCCTGGTGCTTCAGATTTTTGGGCAGCAGAATAAAAACCCAAGCTCTGGTAGTGTAAAGTAAATGTCCTGCAGCAGATGTGCCCAACATCTGCACTGGGACATCCTTCACTTACGGTTACAGCCTTGAACACACTCGAATCGCGGTTTAACAGCCTGAACAGCGCTCAGGGTTTGCATTAAGCTTTGTCTCTGACATTTCCAGATGTTAAAGAAGTGTGTACCCTCAGATTTACGGGAGATGTTCCTTTTAATACCTCTCTTCCTCATCTTTTATTGTTCCTCTAGATGGATGAATCGCTTGGGTCTCGCAGCCATTGGTTACACCCCTGACGACAAGGACATTCACCCAGACGAAGGTGATGCTTCAGTGGCTCTAATTAGGAGAGAGCAGAGAGCACAGACCTGTTCAGTGTGTGTTTCAGCAAAGCTGGAGATGTCATAGCTGATTGCTTTAGTAGCACATGCCCGTGTCTTTCTAAAGATCAATTCTGATAAGAAACTGTATCCTCAAGGAACTACATTTATTGGTGCCACCACCAAAGCAAATAAATTCCTGAGTAATAATTTTAAGAAATATTTAAAATAAGTGCTCCAGAGAACACAGGGGTGAGGGGATGGTGTGATCTCCCAGATCCCAGCCCTCAGGGATGCTCATCCCCCTGCACTGAGTGGAGACACCACAGACATGGGGCAGTTTGTGCTTTCAGAGCCTTTTTGTGTCTCCTGAGCTCAGGGCCAGCCTTGCCTTTTCCCGTCAGCCACGGTGGGATTGTGCTGACACAATGAAGTGTTCAGGCTCGGCTCTACTTTGGCACCTGGAATGAAGTTCCACTTTGACACTCTGTGAGCAGGAGTTGGTTTTCATGAGCAGTGGGAGTGGGGTACCCAGCCTGCTTTCTGTAACTCCCCTAAAGCACCTGGAGGTTCCTGTAGGTGTCTGTGTGCCTACAGATGTTTCCCCAGCCCTGTTCCTCAGAGGCTGCCAAGCCCCGGGGGTGGCTGGGGATGTTTACCTCGCCGTGCTGAGGATGTTTTTAAAATATGAGACCTGCTTTCTTGTGGGAAAGGCCAGGAGTGAAACGTGGAATGCTTTGTTAGCAGATTACTGGAGTGAGAGCGACCAGGACGACATCGATGGCTCTCTCACCCTGAAGCAGGAGGGCTCCTCCACACTGTGTGACACCTACCATCGAACTCCCTCAGTGAGTCACAACTGTTGCATTTCACAGCAGGTCACCAAAAAAATATCTGTGTGCCTTGATTTGAGTTTGCCTTGTTTGGGGATATTTAATTGCCATGAGGTGGAACAAAGCTGGATGTCGTTGTGAGAATGAAATTACTGCTGTTCCTCATGAGCCAGGACCTGGCTGCTTCCACTGCCAGTCAGTTACAGAGGAAGGAGCTCAATGTCTCCTGACACAGATCTGTCACCAGACTGGAAATACGACCCTTTTTTTGTAGCATTTGTAGGAATATACCTAGGAAAAGGACAAAATATACAAATGATGACGTCACTGCAGAATGTGAAAATAATGTGGTTCATGGAACACTGTATTAATTGGGGGCTGGAGAGTAAGATCANAAATCTTCCTGGATGCTGAAATTTTTGTTGGTTGGGTTTGTTGGGGGTTTTTTTCTGTTTGGCTGGACATATATCCCCCCCAAAAAACTGCAAGTAGATCCAAGAGTGGTTCCTTTTGGAGACGCCCACGTCTTCATGGCACACTGCTGGACTGGGGGTCATGCTGTGCTTTCCCTCAGGAGCTGCTTGTGGGCAGGGAATGTGCAAAACAAGAATGGGGAGTGGTTAAAACGTTGCCTAGAAGTTGTCACTGCTAATTCTCTCCTGTTTGCAGAGGTTGGTGTTATCAAACACATCGGCCCCTTGGATCACTGCGTGTCACACGATGCTCCACACTCAGCTGGGTCTGCTCCAAACATCCTCTCATGGTCAGACGCTTTTGTGTCTCTCCAGGTGAATTCTTCCAGCCCGTTCCCCGAAGCCAAACAAGGGCGACACTTCTCAAGCGAGTCCACGTATTCCCACTCTTCGGCGGAGGATTCCCGTCAGGATGCAGCGGGAAGCAGCCACTCCTCGGGCTGCAGACCCCCCTATCGGGAACGGCGGTCGTGGCAGGACCTCATCGAGACCCCCCTGACCAGTTCAGGGCTCCACTTCCTGCAGACTGTCCCCCCCGAGGCCGAGTACCCCAGTGGCCGGCCCGGGATGTCACCGGAGAAGCGCAGACAAGCGACGCTGCCGGTGCAGAGGCGGCACCACGTGGAGCAGGACGGGCCGTTCCCCCTGGTGGAGTGTCCGAGGGGACACGGCTCCCAGGGCAGACCCCACAAACAGCGCAGCCAGAGCCTGCCCCGCAACAGAGACGGCAGGGCCAGGGGACGGGGGAGGTCCGTGGAAGGGGCAGAGGACAATCCAGAGGAGAAGGTTCCCATCAGAAGGCACAACAGTTTCTGTGCAGAAGGTAAGCTCAGGGAGGAGTTCTGGTCCTCCTGACTGCCATCAAAAGCCAGAGAAATATTGCCATTATTCCCAGCCAGCTTTTTGTGGTTGAACCGCTGCATGTTGGCAAATTTGTCACCATTCCTGTATTTGAAATGCCAGGATGTAGTGCTAAGATGGTCAGAATGATCAGAATGGTCTGGTTTCATCAAAACAAACCCTGGAGAACTGTGTAGTAGGGTTAATTTATTCATGAAATTGCTTATTGCTGGGTTTAGATACTTCATCTGAACCATTGGCTTTGTTGTTATGTTTCATTATTTTCTTTCAGAAAACATAAAAGAGATGGAAGAGGTTACAGATGGTCTGCAGGAGCTGTACAGAACCCTGGAAGAGGCCAGCCTGTCAGCTTTTGGAGAGCAGCGTCCTTCCACCAAGCAGGAATTCCGCAAGTCCTTCGTGAAGCGCTGCAATGACCCCGTCATCAATGAAAAGCTGCACCACATCAGAGTTCTCAAGAGCACTTTAAAAGTAAGCCTTGATCACTTTGCGTACAAGGAACATAACCTAGTAAAAGTATAATCATAGAACCAAAGACTGGTTTGGGTTAGAGGGACCTTAAAATCATCTTGTTCCATCTTGTTCCATCCCCCTGCCATGGACAGGGGCACCTTTCCCTATCCCAGGTTACTCCAAGCCCCGTCCAACCTGGCCCTGGACACTTGCAGGGATGTGGCAGCCACAGCTTCTCTGTGCCAGGGCCTCCCCACCCTTATAAATAATGAATTTCTGTCTCATATCTGATCTAAACCTGCTCTCTGGCAGTGTGAAGCCATTCCCCCTTGTCTGTCACTCAGTGCCCTTAATCTCTTCATGTTCTCCATGGATGAGCCTTGCTTTGTAGCTTTAAAATTAAGTTTTAAATAAGCTAAATATCCTTGCAAACAAACGTGTTCCAGCTTAAGGAAAATAAAAGAATGATGATTTCACATCCTGTACAGGCACGTTGTAGCAGATCACAGAATCACAGAATATTCTGAGTTGGAAGGGACCCACAAGGATCATCGAGTCCAACTCTTAACACTGTCTCCCTGGCGGGAATTGAACCTGGCCACACGCCAGGTGGGGACACTTACCACTGTACTAAAGTGGATGCCACAGACTAAGCTGTCAAACAGTTTAAACTGTAACAGTTCCTGAATCTGGGTAAACTATTCAAGTGTCCCTGCACTTTGCATTAAAGTGAAAGAAGAAATAAAGTGCTGAAACACAGGATTTCATTTTGACATGTCCTGTATCTTTCTGGAATTTGCCAGGCAAAGGAAGGGGACCTCAAAGTTATCAACAGCCTTCTGGATGATCCCAACTTAACATCCAAGAAGTTCCAAGACTGGAAACTAAAGAACTACGAGTTTTTCCTGGACATTTGTGAGTACAGTGCTGCTGGGAAATCCCAAAACGGAGCCTCTGAACTGGGGAGCTCAGCCCCAATGCTGACACACACACACTCCTTCATCGAGACCCACGTGTGACAGGGCCCTCACTGTCATATTTATTGATAAAAGGACTCAGCAGTACTGTAAATATTTGGGTAAGAGAATAGTGCCACAGGATGCCTACTACATTGCATGAGAAGACAATAATATTTTAAATGGATTTTCTTTTTTTTTGTTTTGTTTGCTGTTATCAACCAATGTCAGTATCAAGCTCTGCATTAGGAAGAAGTGGTGCAGAAGTGTAACTGAAAATAAATACCAAGATATTTAAAGTACTGTACTAAAACTAAGCTTATAGTATGAGCTCCTGCAACCATTTTATATATTTAGATATCTATCAACACATATCTATGTATATAAAATGTAACATGGTAGTTGACATTCCCTTTTAAAATGCCCTAACGTTCACATTTTCACACCTTTTTTTCCTTGAGGAAAAAAAAAATATAAAAATGAAGACATAAGTACATTGGCCACTCTTAGAGAGGAACATTTATTTTTGCAACATTTCCAGGTAGTGACCATCTTTGCAAATGAAAGGACAGAGTTATCAAAATGTAAACTCAATCCCTATAGTGTGCCTTAAAATGTACACTGTACATCAAAGAAATAGACCCCGGTGTGGCCCTATGGGCACTCTGCACATGCCATTAGATACTGTGTCTGCAACATGCTGTGCCTGAGCAAGCAGGGCTGGCACAGAGGTGAGGGAAGAGTAGAACAATGTTGGTTGTTCACTAATGCTGCAACTTCAACTGGTTTTCGTAGAATTTGAAGTATTTCATGGTGAAAGAAAAACCATCTGCGCTGAATAAGGGACCTGCTGCAGGTTTCTCGTCCTTTCTTCACTGTGAATTTAAGGGACACGTGACTGTGAGTCACAGAAGTCGAAAGGAAAACATGAGAAGGGAGTTTAAAAACCCCTGAACTAATCACTTCCATCCTGTGATAGACTGACAGCTATTGCTGAGTAAATGATTGATAATTATGTCATGTCTGGCAATAATTTTGAACTGGTAGCAGTACATTAGCAAGTGGGTGAAGTTACTCAAAACATCATTTGCAAACCAATCTGTGTGGATTGTTTGGGGAAGACACACAAGTCACACAGTCTATTTCACTTCCTTGCCTGGGTGGGAATGGTTGCTGAGAATCAGGTTTTGGAGAAAATCCTTGTGTTTTGTGGGACGGCAAAGGGGGGGAAGATTGCTCTGAGTGCTACTGAAGATAAATTTCAAACACATTCACAGTTTTCTTTGACTCTGCTTGCCAGAATATTTCTAAATAGCAAAACGAAGGGGATGTGAATACAGCTGATATTATTCCACTGAAACACAGATATCCACTGGTCATTTCTTCACAAGATAAACCTGGTTGTCTCTCATATGTCAAGGACTGTAAAACACAACCTTGAACTTCATAAAAAAACCTTCCCTCAGTGAGGTCCCAGTATCCAGGAAGAGATTTAATCCTTCCCAAACCCAGAACTGGGTGAAGGAGTCCTGGTGGGAGCAGACCTTGGCTGGCCACCAACTGCCCACCAAGGTGCCCTCACCCCTCTCCTCAACAGCACAGGGGACAAAGTGTCATGGAACAGCTCCTGGGTTCAGACAGAGACAGGGAGATCACCTGGTAAGGTTTATCATGGGCATGGATTATGCCCTGACTTGGGGAAAATCCATTTATTGCCACTTTAAAACACAGTTGCATCATGGGAAACAAAGGCAAAAGTAAAAACACCTTTCCCTTGCCTCCTCCCTTCTTTCCAGTTTCAACTTCATCCCTTCATTCCCATTCAAGCAACAGGATAAATGATAGAATCCATTTAGAAATCAATTAATACGGCATGTGCAAACAGATGGTCACAGAATTAATTAAATAATTGAACTTCTTATATTCCTAAAGAAATTTAAATATTCCTTTTGTTTCAAACCCCCCAAATGGTTCGTGCTTTCATAATGAAAATATCTGTGTTATTTTAAAGTAGCTTTACAAAAGGATTTCAAATGTCTCTCAAGACAGAAAGGACAGTCGTCCACTGAGCACCCTCAGGGAAGTCCTGAGAACAGTGAAACAAGAAATTCCTCTCCTAAAATGCTACTTAGAGATACAGCTGAAGATGATATTGAGATGTGCTCCACAGAAATAACACAATAGAAAGGAAAACAGATCATCTCAATTTTAGGCTCAAACAGATTTGTGAATTGGGGGGGGGAGATAAATAGCTGAGAGTTCATTCTTGTGCTCAGCTTATCTTTAAAATCCTTCAGTGGCATGAGATCATCGCTCTGAAATTCTCGGAATTGCGAGTCTGCCTTCTGCTCCTGGAGAGCAGCTCTCAGCAAATGTGATTTGCACTCAACAGGCCAGATAAATTAGCCAGGAGATTCATAAGGTGAAATGAGATACCCTGGAGAAATTTCCTGGAATGGGTTTAAGATTAACCGGGAGAAAAGTATAAAAGATTTATCTGGCACTGCTTGTGCCTTAGAGCAAGCAAAACCTAACTGCTAAATTAAGCAATAGAAAGACTTTATTCTGTCACAAATGTCAGCTGGCATTTGGAATTCATTTCAGGAGGACTTGTCGTACTTCTTGCATATGTCCTCGATTCCATCCTGCAGCCCTGCCCTCCCCACCACCAGTCTCCTCCTTCTGGATGCAGGTGCCATCTGGCTGTACTGCAGAAAGTCAAGGACAAAGTCACCACAGAACAATTATTTGGGATTTCACCTCAGAAATCACTGGAATGCAAAGTGCAACACAGATACCCTACTTCAAAATCCACCCATCAAATCCTGGTTATGGAGTAACGCATGTTAAATTCTCCTGGCCCAACAGGTACAGAGCACTTGGAATTGTTGTGGTAGCTTTGAGCCCATGTTTTTTAAATAAGAAAAGAACAAGTCTTGGCTGTTGAGTTCATCAAGGGAAATAAACAGCCCCAGTACAATCAATTTATTAATTGACTAGATTTCCTGCCTGAATGCTCAGGTAAAACTTGGTTCTTAACATGCACAACACCACAGACACTATTTGGATGTGTTTTATTGATCTGGATCTTATTAAAGTTGGTATCTTCATTCAGAATTCCTGCAGGTAAAATGTCTCAGCCCACAGACTCTCCTGAGACTCCACACGCTGAGTCTTTTTGTTACGGGCTATTTTTTATTATAACTAATTTAATGCTCCCCCTGAGCTACTGATTCCCCTCCTTTTCTAACACTATTCCGTATTCACTGACATCTCAGATCTCTGGAAGTGTCTTGGCAGCTCTGCCAGCATCACTTCCTGAGAAAACTGAGACCTTTTCCTTGGTTTCATTAATTTAAGTGAAAGCTTCCCTGAGCTTGATGTGAGCAAGGAGCAAAGGAGGAGGAGAGGGTTCTCACCAGTCTCTACACTCAGCTTGAGGCTGCTGCCTTTTTAGCTGGAAATGTGGTGCTCCATGGCTTTTTTCAAGGAAAAGGGAAGGCGTGTTGTAGATAATTGCTCAGTTACAGGGTCACTTGGCTCTGTTCTTGCTCTTCAGCAGTTCCAGCCTTCCAGGCCAGAGCATTCCCTCTGCTCCAAGGCCGTGTGAAGGACAGTGCAGGGACCTTTGGAGGAGAGTCTCAGCCTCCTCAAAAATTGTAGAATTCTGCTGCTGACCTTTAGAAGGCTTCACTTGAAATGCTAATGGGATTTCTGGGAGGAAAATGAAGAATCAGGTAGGAATTTCTTAACACAGATACAGACCTGGAGAGATTCCCTAAGGAAGACAGACAGGCCAGTCTGTATTACTGGGCCTCGGCCTGAACATCCCATTTCTGGTCCACCCAGGTTCCCTGCAGGCAATAAAAAATAAGTGGTGACTTGGTTTCACAAAGGATTTTAATTTCTCCTTATTTTTCACAGTAGGAAAATTGTGCATTTTCAGGTTTCCCACAGGAGGTTTTCCACATACCACACACTTTAGGCCACTGAGCTTAAAATCTCATTACAGACAACACACCATCTTCCCTGTTGCCAAATGATGTTTGTTTACCACAAGGACAAAATGGGTAATAACAGGAAAGACCGAAGAAGCAATATTAGCTAATTAATTTATATTCAGGAATAAAAAGCTCTTCTTCCTCTGGAATGTTTCCCTCATTCAACTTCAGGTTCAGGGTAGGTTTTCCAGGCAGGATGCTGTGGGGAAAGGTCCCGTGTCCTGTCCCAGATGAATTCACACTGTGTGGCTGAGGCTCTGAAAAATCACACCTGAGCTCTATCAGCTGCTGTATGGAAAACACATGGCTATTGAAACCAAAACTGTTAAGTTATATTTTCTTAGCTGATGTTTATAATTATTTCATTTACTCCCATGTCATACAAGCATAATGTCGTACTCACCAAATCTTGATGTAACTGATAGACACAGTTTTTTAAAGCTTAGTTTCTACGTTTTACGGGTTGTACCACACTTGCACATTCAGGAGAGAGATTATAAATAATATTGTTTAAGCTTTTATCAGGTTTTGAGATAGGTGATATACTACTGGGACCTACTCAATAAAAGTATTGTAACGATTCAGACAGATAATGCCTTCAGGAAAAGGACCACAGTCACTCTTACTGCAGGCCAGGCAGGTATCTCTTTATTTTTATTGAGCACATACATGTGTTAGAAGTGACAATTAGGGACTTTATGCATTAATGCCACTGTCTGAGCAGTACTTGAAAGAAAGCAATGTTGTGTAGATGATAAAATACGTCAACAACCTGCTGTTTGAGCAGCTCAGCCCTCTATCTTCTGTCCTCACATTTCTAGAATATTGTTCATCCTCAGGCGCTGGTGAGGGCATCAATACAGATCTTTTTGCTAACAGGAAATGTGTCTGTCTGAATGCTGCAGATTAACTAAGGATGTCACATTTTACATATTAACTACTGCATTTTTTCACTAGCAACCACGAAGCAAATAACGTCTTAACAAACCCGTGTTCACTGGCCAAAAATCCCAGTAAGACCCTGTGACCAGTTAAGACTTCTGTTTAACTGAGAAACAAGGACTTGAGCTTAAAAAAATCTGAAGAGAAAACAGGTTAGGCTATAAGAGAAATGCACTAGTATTAATAAACTTTTTACATTTGACACATACTGTATTACAAAGAAAAATATCCTTGTAAGACCATGACTTGCTGGGCCATAGGTGACTAAGTAGCTAATAAACCTTGTATAGAGCCTTTTTTAGGTAACGCTTCCATGTATGACAGTGTATGACACCCTTGTACTATGGCTTGCACTTTACTTGCATTGAACTGTGAAGTAGGCTGTAGTCATGTCTTTGTATATTCAGGGGTTGAAATGCCGAAGCACTGGAATATCTGCTGGCGTTCAACCTGCCCAACGTGCTGCCGACGCGTGTCCTGCAAACCCCCCCACCAAACGCCAGAAACTTAGCAAATAACGCTCTGGGGTCTCCATGGTCTTTGGGTTCTTTGTAAATAGAAACATTCTTACTGTTTCTGTAGCAATAGGAGGTTACAAACCAAACTTTCACTAGGACTGTTTTCAATAACAAAAAAATTAAAAAAATAAATAAAAAAAATAAAAATCTCTAGCGCCTTGTATAAAAATCATGGAGACTCCATGACCTGTGGGCATTTTTGTTTACAAGCAGTATGTATATACGTATTAGAGGCAGAACTGTTATTTATCACAAGGTTATGTTGTGGATGACTCTTTCTTATATAAATATATGTTTTCAGTCATTACGAGAAAATAAGTGTTTTAGAGCCATCTTGAGAAGTTTGAAGCCTCAGGTTTCAAATACGAGCAATCTTCCATGTCTCAGCCTTGTTTTTCTAATCAGAACTGAGAGGTAATGGCAAAACACCAGGGAAAAGGTCAGAAGTGTAAGTTTTGGAGCATTCTGCCACTTTTCTATAACGCCCATCTTGCTTAAGCGCTTTTCTGAGCAGATGCTCCGCCGATACCACAGGAAATCCCTCAGCTCACGGATGCTACGGAGAGAAAATTAACTGCTTAGACTCATACAGGTCAAACGAGGTTTCAACCCCTGGATAATACAGTATTTCTTCAGTTTCACAACAGTATTTTTAATTTTATACTTGTCTATGTTGAGAGATGATCCGATAGTTTCTATAGGCGACCAACATTAGGTTTCTTTTTTCCCTCTTTCCAGATGAGTTCTGTGTGAATTACTGTAACCGGCTGCGTTTTTTCTATCACAGATTATTAACTTGTTGACTCTTTGTGTGTCTACAATGAAAATTTATGAATGGAAAACTTCACTGTGTGTTGCTCACTGGGCATATACCTCATGGTACATTGCACAGACGTGTAAGTTGTAAGTTGCACTGCAACATTAAAAAAAAAAAAAGGAACATATTGCTCTTTTTTCAAAGATATTAACTTATTTAAGAGATATAGTCTGTACATTATTAAAAACAAAGAAAAAAAAAAACATTTATTCTTCCTAAATTCAAACAAAGCTTTGGGGGGGTTGTTTTGTTTTGGGGGTTTTTTTTTGGGCGGGGGGAGCGGTGAAAAAAAAAAAAGTTGTAAACTTCAGTTGTAAATTTGGACTTCAATAAACAAATTATCTGCACTTAGATTGTGTCTTCATGGGGGGTTATGTGTGTTTATGTGTGACCCTGGATGAGGGTGATCCCTGACACTCTTAGGGAGACTCCACTGAGGGCGATCCCGGCTGAGGGCGAGCCCCATTCCCCTGAGGGCGATCCCGGCTGAGGGCGAGCTCTGTCCCCCTGAGGGCGAGCCCCGTTCCCCTGAGGGAGATCCCGGCTGAGGGCGAGCTCTGTCCCCCTGAGGGCGAGCCCCGTTCCCCTGAGGGCGATCCCGGCTGAGGGCGAGCTCTGTCCCCCTGAGGGCGAGCCCCGTTCCCCTGAGGGTGATCCAGGCTGAGGCCGGTCCCCGTTCCCTTGAGGGCCATCCCTATCCCCGTTCCCCTGAGGGCCATCCCGGGTGAGGGCGATCCCTGTCACTCTCAGGGAATCCCCACTGAGGGCGATCCCTCCCCGCCTGAGCGCGATCCCGCCCCCGCTGCCCGAGCCCCGCCCGGCTCGGCCCTTCCCGCCCGCCGTACGCGGCGCTGCCCAACATGGCGGCCAAGGTGAGTGTCCCCCGCCTTCAGCCCGGCTCTGTCCCTCTGACTCTGGCCCGTCCCCTGTCCCGGGCTCTGACCTGGCGGCTCTATCCCGTCCCTGTCCCGGGCTCTGTCCCCTCCCTGCCCCGTCCGTGTCCGAGGCTCTATCCCGTCCCTATCCCGGGCTCTGTCCCTTCCCTGCCCCGTCCCTGTCCCGGGCTCTGTCCCCTCCCTGCCCCGTCCCTGTCCCGGGCTCTGTCCGTCTGCATTAAGACTCCCTTTCTTCATCTGCGTGTGCCAGGTGGCAAAGCTGGCAGCTGTTTGTTCTGGGCTGCCTTTTGCCTTTGTTACTGTGCATGCCGCGACAGAAAAGGAAGCAAGAGGTCAGCTGGTGAAGCCAGATCAGGTACGGATCTCACTGTTTGTTGGTCTTTAAAACAATGCCAGAAGAATCTGCGGAACACCAGCTCTCTGCTGGTACAGAGAAAATAAAATACATAGCAAAGTAATAGGTGATAATGAAATCACTGACCACTGTCAAGTAAAACACGAGGTGTTGCAGGACTGAATTGCTGAAGTTTTAACTCATTTTTATTATTGCAATATATCCAGAGTGGAGCCAGAAAAGGTAAAAGAGAATAATGCTGATGAGTCTTTGTCTACTGGACAATTTCTAGCTGAATTAAGGTGAGGCCACACTTGTGCAGAGTCAGTTTGTAACTAAATGTTCATCACTCAGTGTGGAGGGGTGGTTTGCTGTAAAACCAACCCAGGCAACCCTGAGGCTTTGCAGGCTGGCAGATGAGTGTGAGCACTGAGGAGAACACAGAGGAACCTCCCTGCTGGACCACTGTGCCTTTCTTTGCAGCTCCCGATTTACACCCCACCCCCTGTGACATCCAGGTACGTGGAGGAGCAGCCTGGGCAGCTGCAGAGCCAGCTCTCATCCCTGAGACACACGGCCAGCCCCTACCTCGCCTGGTGCCAGGTAAGGAGCTCCCCAAACCTCTGCAGGCTTTTGCAGTTCCTTCTCTTTGCATGCACTGGTTCGGATGGGAAAATGAACCTTTCTTCTGCAGAAGGAGTTGTGCAGGGAAATTCTTGGCACAGCTTGGTAGGATTTAGGATTTTGGGATTCCAGGTGCAGTCCACAGGGGTTAAAAGACTGATTGAGGTGCTTCAGGGAAGACAAACCGAGTGCACCCTAAAGGAGGCTGTTCCAACCACTCTTCCCAAACACCTCCAGCTGTTCCTGTGTGTTCCAGGTGTAAAACTGATACTTGTCCCTGTTTTCTCACCTGCTGGTGAAGGACAGCTTTGCCCTGCCCCTTGTCAGTGTGAGACTCTGCTTGTGTTTCCTTATTACAAGTAGCCCCTAATATTTGAAAAGGACAAAGAAATCAAATGTTTTCCTGTATTTCCTGTAAGTTACTATTCTGTTGGTCCATGAAAATCTTGTCAGGGCCTGAAATAAAGTACAATAATAATGTAGTTCCAGATCTGTACCAAATGCAGTTCCTGACATTGAGCACCAGGGACCTCTGGTGGCACAAATTCCCTGTTGCTTTTACAAGATAAAGTCAGTTTTCCTGGGAAAGTCTCCACAGGGAAGAGGAGATTGTATCTGATAACTGAATATTCTTGTGTTGCACAGTTTATATCCAGATGTTTTCCTTTGTGTTGTGTTTTTGTTTTTTCTTTTAGAGTGTTTTCGTCTTTGTTAAAAATGGAATTACGGGTTCTGTCCAGTTTGGAAAAGGTAAGCAAGTCACGTTTCTGTCTCATCTGTATTAACTCACAGGAAAATCAAAACTTAAAACTAAGCTTTCCTTTTGCTTTATTAAGGATTAACATTTTGCAAACAAAAAAAAAAATTAAAAAGTGTTAACTTTGCAGTATTTTGAGACTGTGATTCTGGTTCTGTGCATCTGGAAAATGCACATTTTCAGTCATGGGCTGGGTATCCATCATTTTACTTCCACCTTTATTTCTAAGCAGAGAATAAAAGGATCCAAAGTGAATTGCTGTATTTGTGTATTTTTTCTCCCTTCCAAGATGCTTATGTTTACCTGAAGAACCCCCCAGCAGAATTCCTCCCCAAAGCTGGTGTCATTGCAGTGTCAGGCTTGGCTGGTGTGGCCCTGGCCAGGAAAGGTAGGGCTTTCATTTCATTATTGCTGGGATGAATGTGACAATCCCAAAGGAAACATGGGCACAGAACTGTGGAACAGTTAAAAACATCCTGGTGAATTGAAGGGATGTTATTCAGAAGCTGCTTTGGAAGCTGCCAGGGCAGGATCAGACAATTCTTCTCATCTTTCACAACTCTGGGGATTATTTCTCTTCCAGAAGAGCAGCATCTCCTGCAGATGTGTCTGTAGTAATTGTGTTTAATTGCTACAACCACTCATCTTTACACTTCAGTATTGTTGAATTATTCAAAATATTTGGCTTTATGCAGGTTCTAAACTGAAGAAAATTGCTTATCCCCTGGGCCTTGGTGCTGTGGGATTTTCAGTTTGTTACCCAGCTCAGTCAGTGGTCATTGCTAAGGTAAGTTCACTTGTGGTTTAATACTGAATTGACAGTGGATTTAGTCACAGCATTCCCATTTCATTTGCATAAAGTGTGGGATTGGGAGTGAGAATTCTTCATTAAAACACGGATTGCATCACGGGTGTTAATTGGTACAAAAATTAATGAAATAACTGAACCTCAGAGTGCAGCCTCTCGATTTTTAACCCTCATTTCTCAAGTAAATGAAGATTATTTTATCTACTGAAATAAAAGTAAATAAAAAATAAAGCCTTGGTGAACTTGCTAGAGCTGCACTTTGAGGTTCTCATGCAAATGGGATGAATTTCATCTTTGTATTGCTGTTGTAAAATTGTTTTCTCTAAAAACCCCAGGTAACAGGGAAGAAGTTCCTTTGTGCAGGTCGTCAGGCCTGGGAGGCTGTGAGGTCCCTGTGGGCAGAGAAGGCACCTGTCCCCAAGGTAGGACCTGTGGAGTGGTGGCACCTCACACCCAGAGGGAGGAGAAGGGCCATCAGAAGGGTCAGAACTGCTCTGCTGACACTTTAAATCACTGGTTGTGTTTAGCAAGACACAAACCCCCATCTGACACTTGTGTCACTCCAGTGTCTCCTGGCTGTGACCCCTTTCAGAGCAGCAGACACTGTTGTCCCACAGCACAGGAGGAAACTCAGCGTCCCTGACAGTCAATTTTTATCTTCCCATAAAGAATCCATTCTGATTGCAGCTTGGCTCCTAAGCAGCCCCCTGAATTACAGAGGTGTGAGTGGCCCATTCTGCCAGGAGATCTGTGTTAATCACCTGTGATATGAACTGTCCATGTGGATTCGTTTTTAATCCCTGTCCTCATTGCAGCCATGGGGGAGAAATGGTCAGTGACCTCTGTATTGACCTGTGACTTAAGAAGGTTTATCAGGGGGTTTGACATTATCTTCAGAATAACCTTTTCTAACAGAGCAGGCTTTCCAACTCCAACATAATTCCTGTTCTCCTCTGAATTTTCTTTAGTTCCTCTGTTTTTTCTGGGTTTAGGGGAATGTATTATTTTTCATTGCTTGGGTGTTACCATGATTTATCTTTCCATCTTCTCTTAACTGAGTGTTCTGTAAAAACTCAAAGGACTTTGAGGGTGTCAGGTAAAGCACAAATCAGACTTAAATACCTACTCACATGAATTTATTCTGTCTGTTTTTTCCCAGCTGTGTCCTCTGTGTGCAGCAGATCAGTTGAATATCACTGTATGATGTCACACCAGAAAATAATTCCATGAAAGATCAGCTTCCATATTTGAAAGCTTAATTTTGCAATAATGTACTTTCTTTTATTAATGTTTGGTTCACAGCTGCAGGAAGAGTCAAAACCAATTACACAAGAGGATAAGAAGAAGAAAGGAATTTCCAGTCCCAAACCTGAGTCTGCTGTTGAATTTAACAGACCAGAATCTCCTCCCGTGGAGTCTCGGGGTAATAAAGATCCAGTGCCTTCATCAGGTGAATTAAACCTCTCAAGTGGGAGCTCAGGGCAACTTGCAAATCCAATTAGTTGACTTAATTTTGTAGTTACTCTTGCCCTGATACGGAGCAGCCTGTCACTGCATATTGAGAGTGTATTTTCCTTGCTCTCATTTGATACATATTTCAGAGCCTCAGGGAGGTGACAATTCCTCACTGCAGCCCTGTCACAGCATCACAATTCTGGTGTATTTGCTGTCCTCTCCCAGTAGTGTCTGAGGACTGACATTAATGCAAACCAGGTTCTTCTGCAGGCCAAAATAGGGAATAATCCCCACACAAAACACACACAAAAAAGGTTTTAATTTGGATTGTAATTAGAAGGTTGAAGTCTCAACTGGATTTCACAACTTTTCGCCTTTGCCAACACTCTAGAAATGATGATAGTGGAATGAAAGGGAGGAATGTGTCAGAGAGAAGTGAGGCATTGGGGTTTGTTTTGCAGGATTTCTGCAGTGGTTCTTTGTGCATCTTAAATGGTCGAGATAATAATCTCGAAAATGACACACATTATTTAACACACAAATGGTTGATAGTCCACTTGGTAAGAGAAAACAGTGGAATTACCTATTAAAGGAGAACTAATATTTTTAAATATTGTTACCTTTTGTAAGGGCAATTTCTGAGTTTTGTTGGTTACTGAAACCAGTTTAGTTCTCTTTATATTCTTTCCCAGAGCTTTATTTTTTCCTGGAAAACAAGCAGAACATATTTGAATGGGGGTTTAATATTTTTTTTTTTTTACTTTAGTATACATTCCCATCTTTGCACCTGTGTTTTTTCTGATTTAGTTTGTGGAAGTTGAACATTTGCCTCAGCCCAGGCTGTCTGTAATGGTTTTGTGTAAAAACATCTCCTGTGTCTTTGGTTTCAAGGGTGGAATTAGTCCATGTCCCCAATACAGCCCAAAATATCCACGCCCTAAATTAATCTGTATTGTCAGAGATGTTTATTTTCTCTGGTCCAAGTGGGGCACAGCACCCTCTGTTAAACCAGGGGATGTAGCTGGAAAGCAGAAGGCACAGCCCTAGAAAACCCATTTTTCCCTGTCCCCCACACTTCAAACTACGTAGAACAGACAGATTTTCATCTTTTTTAAGTGTCAAAATATGTCATTAACCTATTTTATTCTCCCTACAGCTCAAATTTTATATTTTTAATGATATTTCTTTAACACCTCTGACAGGAACAGCAAAGAAGCCCAAATTCAAGCCTGATCCCAAACTCGTGGACCATGGACAGTCCAGCCCAGAGGATGTGGACATGTACAGCACCAGGAGCTGAGCCAGGCCTGCCTAAAACTGCCAAATGTGACAGATCAGGGGGGGAAAAGGGAAGGGATAATCCTTGCAATACACACTCTGTGAGGTGTAATTTAATCAGCTCTTCTCCCGTCTCCCAGTTTGCATTATTGACTTACATGATCCTGTTTAGTGCAGGTTTTGTTTCTGAGCAGTGGGAATTCACTCATTGTCACTGTCACTAATGAGACACTGAGAAAATGAGGTTTGTCACTGTCTTCTCCCAATGGGTCTCTCTGTGCCAAACTTGTTAATAAATGTCACTTCACAAAGGATATTTGAAAATGGAAACATCTCTCTGCCTCAGCTCAGATGCTCATTGATCTGGAAGGAGCATGTGATGGATGGGCTTTGCAGGGGCTTCCTTGTCTCTTTTCTTCCAGCCTGGAATGAAGAGCAGCTTCCCCTAAAATCTTGGTGGGTTTGTGGACAGCAGTTCTTGAATGCTCATGGCAGAATCAGTGGTTGGTGTTTGCCCCCTTCTCCAGGGGGAATGGAACAGCTCCTTGTGCTGTCTCTGGTGTGTTCAAATGTCACTGAAGTTGGGGAAAACACAAACTCATCTCTGAACATCCTTTAGAGACTCAGCATCAGTTTTCTTCTCATGCTTTGAAGAACTGTGTGTAAACTGCTTAATCCCTGAAACTGAGTTTATATGAAATACATCCGCAATGTTTAGGAAGCTGGAAACTTTCGATTACTTCAAGGTTTCAAGTGCTGACAGACACTCAAAATGCAGTAACAGGCAGTCAAGTCTCTCATCTCAGAATTTTGTGTGCAACACTCATTGAAATTCTTTTTCCACGAGAAGGAAGTTTCATCCTAGACAAAACATTTTTATCATTGTGTGTATCACTCTACTTCTGTTCATCCTCCATTTCTCTTCAAGCTGTTGCCTTTCACTTAATGAAAATATTGGCTTTGCTGTAAAGCTGAGGTGGAAGCAAGAACAAACCATTCAAGAAGGTAGTTTGGTTGGAAAAAAACCCCAAACTGAAAATGCTGCTGCATAGGAATGTGTGCCCAGCCCTGGGATGTGAAGGGATATTTGCATGTTCATGAAGACAGGTTCTGAATATTTGCATGTTCAGAAGCAGGTGGATATTCTAAAATGCAAATTTCAGGCCAAGTGTTGGACTTGGTTACACAGAGTCCAGTGGAAGGTGAAAAGGTGACGTTGGTAAACAGTTTAAAGAAGAATTCTGTCAGTTAAACTTGCTTGGGACAGTTGGTTTAGAATTTAATGTGTTTTGTTTTTAACCATCTCTTAAGGCTCAGGGATTTTAAATCAGGATTTTCCATCAGGATTTTCAATCAATCTTCAGAGAGCTCCTGGACCAGACACATTCAGTGTTTCCTCAGAGAGAAAGGAGTAGGAAAATGACATGGCTGGGCTTCATGTACCATTTCCAGGGAAGCAGATGAAGAGATGAGGCAGGAAGTGAAAATGGTGAAGAAATAATCATTTTGAAGTGCAATCCTGGATGGCAGAGATTGTGTTATGTCTGCCTTTGATCAGATTCTGGATAAAAAGCATAAAGGAAAACCCATGTGCTCTGCTCCCAGATTGTGTTAAATTCTGACTGATGTCCTTTGCAGGAGAGCTAAGGTGAGGCAGGTGAGATTTTTCTACTACTTTTTTCACTACACACATCAATAATTAGAGGGTGAAATGAGAGTTTTGAGTTTTGGCAGTGAAACAGATACAGCCAAAGACAGTTGTTTCCTAATTCCAGACAGAGAAAGTGGGACAAAATATGGGAAGTTTGTTGTTGTGGCTGTGTGTGTTCTCAGCTGAACTCTGCAGGTGACTTGTCCCAGGTGGCTGTATCAGTAATTCCTGCTCAAGGTGCTGTGCAATGGCTTTAAAAAAGCAAATTCAGATCTGTGTGATGCCACACTTGTGGCACAGTTTATTTATGTGCCTGACTTGATCTCTGAGATTCCTGTTACAATGAAAAATTAACACAGGACATTGGAAAAGCTGCATTGCAAGACGTGGTTTTATTAATTTCTAGTGAAACACTGAAATGCCTCTCAAGTGTCTCATTTAAAGTCTTACTTCCCAATGCAATAATACAGTGACATCATAAAAGTAAGAATGTATGGGAAAATTCAACGTCTTGATCTGGGTCACACGTATTTTATAATCAGAAATAGCTTTAATTTAATGCATGGGGGTTTATTTATGATGGGTTGTGTTCAATACAGAGAGATCTGCAACCTGTTGGTATGAATTTTTTATTTGCATAAACTGATTGTGATACTTTGTCATATCATTGTGAAGCACCTGCAAATAAAGGGTGGTGAGATACTTTTTAGAAATCAAGTTTTAACTTCTGTCTGTGGTCTCGTGTGTGGGCAAAATGTCAATTCCTTTCTTCTAAAGCACATTTGAAGGGTTAATTTGGCAAAAGGGACTCAGTCACAGCTGTCTCACTAGTGCTGGGGACAAAACTTCACCCCTGACGTACTGAAACATCCCTGGGAGAAGCCCCAGAAGTCACACACAGGCCGCAGAAATGCCAGTGCCTTACATTTTGAGAAGTGCTTCCATTTTCTCGGTGATTTCTCCTAAAGAATTCTGTAGCTCAGGGCTTGGAAAGACAAAGACTTTTCTCCACACTGGAGGGGTGACATGGACTGTTACAGAACAAGGCAGATAAGAAATGTATTTATCTCAGTCTCCCTCTGTGCTAATGTTCCAGGTACAGCCATTTGCCAATCCAAGGGTCACACATGATGTAACTGCAGCACAAACTGCTCCAGCTGTGAACTGTGGGAGTGTTTTCATGGCAAACTCTTACTGTGATTCTTCAGTCACTCGGGAAATACTGGAATCAGTGCAGTTCCCTTGTGGTGAAAGTTGGGAGTATTTCTGAATCCTTGAAATAAAGTGTATTTTAAATCCAGACTGACAGGGGGGGCCTACAAGGCCTGTGCCTTTTCAAAAGGAGTGTCAGAGTGCACTGCACTGTGTGTAGTTTTTATTTTAAATTGCAGGGACTCCAAGAAGCAAAATTTTATAATGTGCAGAAAGGCTGTGATTGGAGCTGTTCCAGCAATCAGCATTTTATTCATCCTGCCCATACTTTGTGGACAAAGCCCAGGGAGGTCCCGAGTTCCCTGTGGGGCAGAGTCACCACCCCATTGTTCAAGGTGCAGTTGGTTCTTTGCCCTTTTGTTTACAGCGGGGGCAGTAACCCCAGTAAACAGGGCACTCCTGGTAGGAATATCTGAGGATTCCATGGCTTGTGTTCTGTTTGTGTCACCCTCAGAACCCTGCAGTGCTGGGGGAGCAGAGAGTGCTCTCCAAAGCCATCTCGAGGCAGATCTGAAATTAATTAAGACTAAAGCTAATGAGCTTTACTGACCATCGTCCACCATTAATTTTGGTGCCTAACTTTGCTTCATTGAGGAAATGAAATTAGTCCAGATACAGAATGCACAGCTTGGCACTTGATTCTGCTGGGTTCCGGGAACTCAGACAAGGGGAGGAAATGGGTGTGCTGTGAAATTAAAAGCTGAACAGCTGTTCAGGTCAGTTGGAACTGGGTTTATGGGTTGTTACCCAAGTGGGCACTCAAAGGACAAACCTCCTGCTGGGCTCTGCAGCCCTTCATGTCCACACTGGCTGCCTTCAGGGATGGAAACCAAGGGCAAGAGTTTGAGTTGTGCTCTGCTGCACTGAAACATCTCACCCCAAAACTGCAAGTTGCGTTTCTGCAGCTGTGAATCAAAGCTAAAAGCCCCAGGTCAAGGCGTTTGTTCATCCCCAACCTGCAGCACCAGCACTCAGCAGCTGGAGCTGGAGCCAGAGGAGAATTCCCTGTCAGCCAGAAGAGCAAAGCATGTGTATGAACTGCTGCTTCACACTCCTGCCTTACCTCTGAAGGAGGATCCTGCAGTTCCTACTGAGGTGGAATTCCTCTGTTGCTGTGTTGTAAAGTGATGTCCTGGCAGCCCCTGCTGTAAAATTCAGAGCTGCTGGGCTTTCAGCCAGAGCAGGATTCTTTCAAGAATTTTCTAGGCATTGATTTTGAGAGACCATTATTTATCCTTTGAAAAGTAAAGGTCAAAGTTTACCTGTTGCTGTTAATGTATCTGTGGTTGGCATGTTTGCCTAAGCAGCCAGCTCCTGTCAAATCAGGAAATCCACGCTGGGAATTTATCCCTTCCAGGAAACTTGGAGGGCGCCATCCTAAAGGTGGTGCCAACCTCACACTCCAGTGCAGTTAATTTGCCACAAACCTTGGGAAGTGCTGCATAGTGTTCAGGATGACAAGAGCATCTTGTGCAGTGAACTGAGAATGTTTCAGAGGCTCTTCAAGTAATAAAGGGGCAAAATGACGGTGTGAGGGTGAGATGAGGTGTCAGTTCCTGTTGTCACCCATCCTGGCCAGAAGGGGATTTCTCAGAAAAGTGAAAAATTAACCAGCAAAACTTACTGGTAGGTGCCTACAATAAGAGGATTCCCTTTAGCTCCTGTCTCCCCCCTGTCAGTTGGCTTCAAGGCCATGGCTTTGGCATCCCTTTAACAACCATGCCCCAGGCACTTTGTCTTTAAATACATTCCCAGTTTGTTATCTGTGAAAGTTAACACAACCCTAAAAGGGGAGTAGATAAATGCTCCTGAGAGATACCCCAGTGTATTGAAACTTTCCTTCTTAAATTAATACTTTACATATGCATTCAAAAATCCAAAAATAGCAAGATTATTGAGTCATGTTTATGGAACTACCCAGTTTTCATTAAAAAAAAATATGCTGGACAAGTCAGCAGGAACTTGTATCAGTTTGAAGTTAATTAGTAATTATTCATAGGGAAGGATGCTGTAAAACAAGCTCAAAATCCATGATCCTTGACTCTGCTACAGGGGCAGGAAGGAGAGTTCACTCTGCTGGTGACAAGGCTAGGAGAAGGGTGGTGTGCCCAGGATGGTCCTGGTGGAGGTGTCCCTGTGTGTCCTGCTCCTGGCCACCAGCTCCCTGAGCACACGTAAGGCTGGGGGGATTTGGGCTCTCAGGACAGGGGTGTGACCATGGCCGTGTGCTGGGGGAGGGATTCTCCTCGTGGATTAT
Source organism: Pitta sordida (assembly GCA_013390025.1). Lineage (NCBI taxonomy): Eukaryota > Metazoa > Chordata > Aves > Passeriformes > Pittidae > Pitta > Pitta sordida. The sequence goes on along the minus strand of WEKX01001771.1, from coordinate 39,492 downwards.
GTGGAGTTTGGTTAAACAACAGGAAAGCAATGTAAATGTGAAACCCTTTGTGTGATAACTGCTCAGAAGGGTTTCATAATTCCTGAGTTCTGTGCTGCCAAGAGCAAGTTCGGCTGTGGCTGTCACCTGTTACTGTGTGTGTCTGGACAGTAAAACACTTAAACCCACGTGAATTACATCTGAAATGCTCTGTTCTGGTGGCTTTGAATCATCTTGAGTCTCAATGTCAAAGGCATGGTTTTAAATGAGTTAAATGGTTTGGTTCTTTTTCAGTAGGAACTACTTGCTCCAGAGGTTAAAAAAATTCTTTATAGAGCAAATATTGACTTTTTTGATACAGGGAGAAAATCGTCAGTAATTAAGAACATGACAATGCGAATGTATTGCAAAAAGTTCATGTTAAGGGCATGCAGAACATGTGAAGGGATTTGCCTTCCTCCTGTGTGTACCCTCTCCTTAGAACAGTTATGCCAAATCATTCACAGCTGCACTGGCTCTTGGGGGTTATTTGGAGTATTCAGGTCTCCACAGCAAGAGAGAGAGAGGAGAACCAACACAAACCAGGTCCTTCTGGTGGCCAAAATAAGGAATAATCCCAATGCAAAGGCTTTCATTTGGATTATAATCAGAAGGCTGGCATCTCAAATGGATTTCACAACTCTTAGCCTTTGTCAACAATCCAGGGATGATACATAGTGGAATTCAGATACAACCATATAAATGATGTGATAAAAATGATACCACAAGCCATACAACTTACTGGCCAGCTGGAAGGTGGGTACACATACAGGGCAAGGTAATTTCAGCAGATAAATCTTCATTTCGCAAGTACTTTTGAAATTTTCAAGGGGCAAGTCACTGGGAAATAAGATTTTGTATTGTCTCCAGAGTACGTCATAAGAAGCTCAGATTTCTGGTGCCATGAGCAACACAACCCACTGTCAGTGTGTTACTGGATCCCTGCATTAAATACTTGGTTTTCATTCCCAGCCAACTGCACTGGTGTTGAGGACTTCGGGGACTGCCGTGGTGACACAACTAACTTCTGTCCTTGGAGTATCTCCTGTCAGTGTAAAAATGAACAACCTTTCTGCAGGTAAGGGGTGGGATTGGTTGGTTTGTCTAAACATACACCAAGGAAATGCCAAATACATTCTTAACTGTGAATAAATTTAGACGTTCATTTTCTATTCTCCATTATGTAGTTGGGTTTTTTCCTTTTAACAAAATCAGTGTCACAATGACGGGTATTGATGTGAGGTTTCACTTGCACCTGCAGAGCCTGGAAACTCAGGACCTTTGCCATGTTTAGAGCTGGCACAGAGATCTTTGCCCTGAGTCATGCCAGGACTAGGGAAATGCAGCCTGTTCCTGGTAAAGTTTATTATCTCCTCCTGAAATGCCAGCTTGGACTTTTTGTCCCACAGCCTGGCAAAGTGCTTTTGCATCAAATCTGAAAAAAGACTCGTGTTACTCAGAGAAGTAACACCTCCAGGTGAACTGGGAAAACAGTGACTCTCTTGGACCCTGCAGTATTCAATAATAAATTATTATATAGCAAAATATTTTGCCTTTTTGGTATAACTTATCTTTGAATTAAAAAGTTGCTGAAAATGATTTTTTTTTTTTTTTGCAGCTGTCACTACTACAGAGTGGGCGGGAAGGATTTCTGGTACATGGGCCCCAAATGTAACCACCTTTGGAACACTGTGGATTTCATTTTAGTGGCTACTATTCCTGGGGTAGCACTAGTTCTCATAGTGACTGCAATATTTCTTGCTGTCTACTCCTGCATGAATAAAAAACCCAGGTAACTGATTTTGGGCACAGGTGTAAGGGAGTTTATAATCAAAATGGAATTAAAGCACAAGGAGTCTGGTGTTCTGATTAGGTTTTAAGCTCTGGATATTTAAATGGACAAGGTTGCCATGTAGCATCCTCTGCCAAAGGACTGTTTGTACAATTTAGAACTAAATCAAAGCATCTCACCTGAGCACTCCACACTCAGAATTTACTCAGCATTTACATGCAGAACTTCTTTTTGAGTCATTGCCCTTTTTCTTTAGGGCTCACCAGACAGGCTTTAAAGATTGATGAGTGCATTTGCTCCTTTAACTCGACTACCAAATGTGTCTCTGCGATCATTTGCTCTCAGGGATTGGCTTGCTTTCCACAAGTTTAATAAAGAAGGAATAAGACCAATAAACATCGACAAGTGTTTTGGTGATTTAACACAATTTCCCCCATTCTTTGGTCTCAGGCTTTAGCAATTTGAACTGCTTTTTTCTTCCAACGCTTCATCTTTTTTTCCCCCCGCTGATACACAGAAAATATGGGGTTGTTTTTTTTCTCTTTCACTGAGTCCTGTGTGTCACTGCTGTTTCCTCTGACACAGACAAGTTGAAATCTGCAGTAAGTTTTGTCAGGGTCCTCAGCATTGCTAATGCTCAATTCCCCTTGTTGTCCCAGCAGGAAGCAGCCCACCCTCCCCTACTCTGGAGCACGGCACAACCCTTCCTTCACTGCTGACCCTCACCTGGGGCACCCAGAGCCTGCCAGGGTAAGAGATGGTCCCAGGGCTGGGGACCGGGATTTGGGGACTCAGCAGAATGGGAATGAAAAGTAAAAAAAAAAAAAGTCACCTGGTAAAATGAAAAGGAATTCAAGGTCTAAATCTCTCTAGTATTTGATTTCCAAGATCAGCTGAAAGCACGTGAGAGGGTAAAACTCTTCCCCAAGGATAAAGGGCCTCCAATAGGGGAAAACAAGGAACTGGGGATTACCTGGATGGGAGGTGCAAATAAATGTGTATCTTTGTGCGTGTGTTCATTCCCTCAGCTGGTGCTTTATCAGGGAGTGTACAGTGTGTGAGATGAGGCCATCGTAGGCTGTCTAACAAAGAAAATAATCAATCCTGACACATTATTTGCTAATAAACGTAAATGTAAAATGTCAATACCCTGGCAATGCCGCAGCCCCAGCCTGCCTTCACCAGGAGATGGTGCTGTTTAATTTTTAACCAATCCTGGCTTTGGTTCAGCTGATGCTGTTGTTTTCAAGGTGTGATAAATCGGTTTGTACCTGGAGAGCTGGCGTTGGTAGCTGCTTGTTATTTTGCTCTGTGTAACCACCTGATCCCCTCCATCAGAACCGGGATGTCTGGACTGGACAAATCCCAAAAGCTGCAGTGAGAAGGCAAGATTTTGATGAAGACTCATTCCCAAGTCAAGAAAGAAATTACAGGTATGCTGCTATTCTGTCTTTTTGCTCATTCTCACTTTATACTTCGGGTGGAAACTCAGAATGACTCTGTAGCTTTGCCAGGTCTGACAAAGGTCCAGTACATGGCAAACCTTCTGGCTGGGCTATTGACATAAATAAACCCTGAAATACTGATTTATCCAGATTTTCCTCCAGTAACTCTGAGTGTATTAATTTTCATTACTTTTTAGAAAGAGTTTCTCTCACTGTGCTTTAACCCCCCTCACTACCCAGCCAACTGTTGCAGCTCCTGCAAGTTTTCCAGAGAACCTTTTTGCCAGGATGCAGCTCTGGGACAGCAGAACATTGTCCTCAAATGCAGCAGGGCTCTGCTGCAGAGACACTCTGGGGCTTTCTGGTACTTCACTCCATCAAGAATGTCTGGTTTTTTAATATAAATGTTGAAAATGTTGAAGGTATGGCTACCAGGAATTTAAAACATTTTGGAAGTAATCGTAGGAAATCTAGAAAATCAGGTACTCTGGTGAAAAGAACATAAAAACTCAGTATGTTGTTTCTGTAAATTCACTTTTCTCTGTGTTTGCAGGACGAGGTTTGACAGTAAAATGAATTTTGTTGATAAAATGTTATGCACGCCATAGTGAGCTTCAATATTTTTATATTTCAGTCTAAATGAACACTTCCTGCCATTTGCAGTGCATTATAACCCAGGTTTTTAAGAGCCTTTTTCTCCTTTGCAGTTCTGTGTATTCCCAGCCCCTGAGGACACCAGAGTCCGGTTTCATCCGACCCCAGCAGGAGAGCTTTGAGGATCCCAGCAGGAATTTGCCTCATCCTGACTATGCAGAGGCCAGACCCTACAGGGTATGTATTAATTACACCCCTCTGCCTGCTAATGACATACCTGGGCACAGAGATTATTTCACTGCTGTCTTGGTGCTGGATCCCAATCAAAGCCACGGGTGTTTTCCTCAGGAGTATTGCAGGAGCTGACCTTGCTGGAATGTTTTTAAATATGTATTTCAAAATCTGTTTTGGTCTGTGTGCACACAGTTATAATATATTCAATTACTGGCATGAAAATCACCCCACAAAGCTCATGGTAAGTGGACACTCAGAAATAATAGACAGAAATATATATAAATGTAGTTTATTAGATTACATACAATTGATTAGACACAAATTATTTTAACAGCAAGCATGAACGTGTGTCATGCCACTGATTTAATTGTAATTTCTTTACAGAAATACTGAGAACAAGCCCTTCCTGTGTCAGAAACGTCTTGGCATGCTGTGTGATCATGGACAATCCAGGAGCTGAGAGAGCAGCGAGACCCTGTGGGCTGGGACACACAGGAAATTGCCAACCCTCTTAGAAAGCACTCAGATTTACTGCAGAGACAAGGTAGAGATGGTAATTAGGAACCAAAGCACGATCCTAGCACCTCGTTTGGTCACTGTGCAACTGGTGACAGTTTTTTTGTGAATCCAGCTCTGAACACAGAGCTGCTGGAAGTGTTGCTGAGGTGGGGGCACACCTGAGGGGATCAACCTCGTGTCCTGTCCCTAAATGACATGAAGGACTTGTCACAAAAAACTGCACTGCCTCAGAAGACACCATGAACAGCATGTTCACACGGCCAGGAATTTCTCTTAACTATAATTTTGAAGATTCTTTAGGACATTATTGACAGTAAAGCCCATTCTGCCCTGACATTGCTCTGCTTTTCCCCTTAAAAGCCAATATTTAAAGAAAAACAACCCCAACAAATTGTCTCTAATTTGGAATAAAGGCTGTTTTGCCTTTAAAACAGCCATGGCTTTCTTTGTAACTTTTTCTGTAAACAATGAAAATAAATGGAGCTATGGAAGATTGACTATGTTGCCACTAACTAATAAATTAAAGAGAATAAAGTCCTGGATTTATTTCCCATTTTCCAAGAAGTCTGAAGCACAGCATACCGAGATTTATATGAAGTGATTAATTTTCCTTAGTATTACGTAATATGTAATGAAACCAGAATCTCAATGTTTTTAGGGAGGTTTTTCTGATGTCTTTTTTTGGTGGGTGGGTGATTGGTGGTGGTGGGGGGGTTTGTTTCTTGTTTTTCCCTCTCAAAATCACAAATATCCAAAGCAGGCAAAGCTGCTTTTCCTCATCTCACCCGCTGTCCTCTCAACAGGCAGGTTCAGTATCTGCGGCCTGTCACCTGCTGTTCATCCATTCCCATCAGAAATCAGAGAAGTGAGAATGGTTCCCTCTGTGTTATCTTCAGAAACGCACAGAAATGGCGTTGGCAACAGCTGTTTATAGATCCCAGACTATCAGTTTGAAGCCATTCTGACCTCAGAAATTCAGATCCTTAAAGCGTCAGAGAATTGTGTCAGTGAATTGCCTTTTTCTGTCACTTCTCAGCCTCGGGAAGTGCCACAATCTGACAGATTGTGGTTCTTGTTGACCTCAGAGTGACCACAGAATTCAAGTGTTCAATGTGATATTCCACCACTTCTTTGAAAAGGAGCAGGAGGACGAGATAAGGCAATGCTGTCAAATATCCATGTTGGCAAGAGCAGAGCTGCCTGGAAGTTCATTCCTCAGTCTCTCAATTTCCCCACGTGTCCAGTTTTGTGATTACCTTTTCAGGTATTTTTTTCCCGATTCACAAATTTTTTAATCAGTTTGAAATAATTTTCTCATTAGAATGTCTCTTCCTAGAGCTGGATGAAACAGCTGAAATGTTCCTCATACTTTATTTACGTCAGTGTGTGACTTTACCCCTTAAAACCAAAAAAAGTGAAGGAGGGTCAAATGTAGGAGAGGCCTCCAAATTCTCTGCTAAGGAGGTGAAGGTCAAGGAGGAAGAATCTTCGGAGAACTGCAGAAGCAAAACAACCTGTAACTGATTTTAACTACAATTTGTATAGCGCAAAATAAAATCCAGTTGCATGGACAGGCTGCATGTCCAGGTGGGTTTGGGGAGACCCATTTGCCGCCCCCATGGAAAGAAGTTCTTCCTCACGTTGAGGTGGAACTTGTGGTTTAGTTTGTGGCCGTTGTTCCTCGTCCTGTCACTGGGCACCACCAGGAAGAGTCTGGCACCATCCCGTGACACCCCTTGGTGTGCAGCAGGCACCAGGCACTGCCCAAGCCCTCCTCTATCCGAACACCAGCCTCCCAATGTCGTGACAAACAGCAGGACAAACTTCCCAAAACAAGTTCTTAGGCTTGTCATAAAGAGGTTTGTGTCTGCATCCCAACTATTTTTGGATAATAAAATACATACTATTGTTTCAACTTTAATTCTCATGTTTAATGCAGTAAGTAGGGTTGTCCTACTGATAAAAGAGCTCCACAGAAGTGACACCGTTGCCCCGGGAGTATTTAAAGGTTGGGTGTTTTATTCAGGAGATGTTTCACTGCCCTCCCGGGGATGGGTCTTGGGGGGGGAGCCCCCCTCAGTCCCCTCACGGTGCCCCAGGGCCGGTTTGGGACATCGGCCCTCAGTCCCTTCCCGGTGTCTGTGTGACAGTGTCACATCTGCTTGTGTGTGTGTGTGTG
>WEKX01001771.1:0-32308 GCA_013390025.1 Pitta sordida | reverse complement strand
CGGGGAGGCCGCGGGCCGGGGCGATCCCCGCCGGGCCCGGGCTGTCCCCTCAGCGTCCCCTCAGCGTCCCCTCGGCCCGGGCCCCCCTCGGCCCAGGCGCTCCTTTGTCCCCCCGCGGGAGCGGTGAGGGAGAATCGCTGGGGCCGCGCTGGGGAGAAAAGTCCCCGGCCCTGAGCCCTGAGCCCTGAGCGGGGGAAGTTCTGTTGCTGCTGCCTCGGGTGTGAATTTCCACCCCTCCTCCCCCCCACACTCCCTTTTGTAATTTATTATTTATTTCCGAGAGCGCGGGTCAGGCTGCGAGACAGGATCTCGCCCTCTGGTTTTGTCTGTGTTGTTTTAAAGCGCTGAAGAGTGTAAATCCCCCCGGGTGCGTTCCCGGCGGACACAATAAAGGACTTTAAAATGGACATGTTGGTTTTTCGTACCCGCTGTGTTTTCCCTGAAGGGTCTGTGTGTTAACCTGCACGTCGTTTTCTTAATTGGTTTGGGGTTTTTTTTCTGCATAAGGACGTTTCTCAGGCATTTCTGTTGGTTGCTGCATTAAAAATTAGATGGGGGAGGAAAAACCCCCAACCCATGACGGGAGAAATACGATGATTACAGAACATCTGGGTTGGATTATTGAACTGCATACAAGTTTATTTATTTATTGTTACATTGGTTTATTTATTGTTACATTGCCCTGTGTCCAGTCTGCTCCTTGTGGCTTAATCAAAAACTCGTGTGTTTTCCTGAAGAACATGTAAACAACACCTAAATATTCAGTAGAAATTCACTGTTTTAGGGGAGGGGTTAAGGCTGAGCAGGTGAAAACTCATCCCCTGAACGTCCTGGGAATAACCAGGTGTGTGAGGATAACACAAGGTGTTCAGAAACAGGAGCACCTATTCATGTTGTAATTGGAACATGTTCCACACATTTTATGTGGCAGCAATGCCTGGAAGCCACCGCGGGGATTGGGAACTTCCCTGCACCTCTGGGGACACCAGTGACACCCTGGTTTTTTCCCTGGGAAAGGTACAAGTGCTGGATTTTTATCCCTCTTCCTTGAAAGGCTTTGCTGAAGAGCTCTCTAGTTATGTTATTTCCTTAAACTTTCTCCAAAATTAAAATGTGTATGGTTATGTTACAATACTTCTAGAGGAATGGTAAGCTAAGAATAGCTCAGTGTGTGTGTGTTTGGGGATCTTTTACCCATTTTTCAGTTGCTGTTCTGTGTTCTTAGGTCATCCCAAACTGCCAGCCATTCTCTTTGACTTGAAAAAAATACCCTGTGCAGGAGTAATTTACAGCTGTAGACAGAGGGGCCAGATATTCTGCTCCAAACTTCATTGCTTGTCTCAGCCCTGTCTGAGGAGGAGCTTTGGCGTGAAGTGATGAAACAGGTTAAAATCAACCTCATTATTTTTTCACAAAAGCAAAGTCATTTTACATACAGACGTATATTTTTTTAAAAAATCAGCATCGGGACTCTGCTCTGGGAGTCTCAGAGTAGGTTTCATGAGGTGCTTCATGTTGGGATCTGGTGGCAATGTGCTCCTTCCCAGGCCAGGGAAAAGTCAATGAAAATATTAACAGAAGGTTGTTGAGTGAATATTTTATTGGCTGGTGCTAATAAAGCATTTCCAGTGTGTTTAAATACCAGTTGTGGTTGATGCAGCTCCAGCCTTTGTCTGCACGGAGGGTTTGGAAGGACACACGTGAGCAGGGTGGGCACAGCTCCAGGGTGGCTGTTGCCACTGTGGCATCATCACCTCTGGCTTTAGGGGACATTTAAGGGATTCCTGGGACTCCGTGCACAGCACCCATAACAGTACCCATACTCATTTTAGTGAGAATTTGTTTTCTTTGCAGAAATTTAAATTATAGTCTTGTCTTGTCTTGGATGTTTTTACGTAGCACATTTTGTCTTTTTTTTTTTTTTTTTTTTGTGCATCTTAACTGTTTAATCTGAAAATAAGGAAGGAAAAAAAAAGGAAGAAAAACCTGGCACATACTTCCCATAATTTCAGGTTGATACAATTTAAGATAATTTTTCATATCCATTAACATTTAAAAAGAAGGATTAGTTGAGTGTAAAGGCTGAGGGCAGGAAATGTTAGAGCACTGCATTGATTCCAAGATAGTTGTATTAAATTAGCCATTTATGGTCTAGAGCTGTATCATATTTTGTACCAGCATGTGTTCATTTGCTACTGCAGGAATTTCGGATGGCTGTGACTGTAATTTGGGGGTGATGGAGCATTGCACCGAGGTTCTGAAGCTGCTCTGTAATCCCTGAATTGCTGAAAGAATTTGATTCTGGAGCAGAATTGAGTTAGTCAAATCCTTGACAACTTTCCTTATTGATAATGTTTGACTTGTGTGTTTATAACATTTTCTGAGCTGTGGAGCAGATTCACCCCCAGGGAATTGCCCTGGGGAATTGCTGTAGCTCTGCAGGAGGAATGTTACCTCCTCATCCCCAGGAATTAATGTGGGAGCTGTAAAGACAACCTGGGAGCAGTGGGGTTGGTCAATAACTTGGGGAGGAGCGTTGGCAGGTGACAGTGACACGGGGGATGTGTCTCACTGCGGTGGGTTTTGAAGTTGCCATCCCTGGGCACCACTTGCTGCTTCTGCTGCTGGAGGGGTTCAGGAGCTGAGTTTGGTCCCTTGGTTCTGGCATGGAGATATCTCAGATTTTGGGGCATTTCAGCCTTTATTCTTCCACCTTGGTTTATTCAGTTACCCACCTTCCCTGGCCGTGGTGCCTCCTGACTGTGGCAGAGCAAAGCTGACTCCTTTGTGCACAGTTGTTAACATGTGTTATTGTGCTAAAACATAAACCAAAATAATAAAGCAGAGTGATCTGTATGAAGCTTTGCATGTGTTTTTCTTGAGGTTTTGGGTAAATACTCGTCTGTGTGTGTCAGTGTGGCACATTAACCCAGTCAAGCAACGTTGTCAAACGTTAATGCTCATTTGTGTTTTGTTGCAGGGATTTGTGAATGAACTCGGCTGAATATGGATCCAGGTGGTGGGAGTCTGGGATTGCAAACACAGGAACCCAAAATGCCTCACACTATGATTATGCAGGACTTTGGTAAACACTTTAACTATTAAAATAGTGAATAAAATAAAAGAGATGACCTTCTCAGGTGTTGGGAAGGACCATGTCATTGTTCTGACATGAGCTAATTATCCCAAGATAATTGCATTTGAAGGGCAATACTGAATAATGTCAGGTCTTTTCCATTCTCATAAAGACCATTTTCCTGAGTGTTTTGTTCACTAAGATTAAAACTTCCATTTGTGTGTTAAAATAATTCACTGTGCATTCTTTGTTAGGCCTAGAACAGTAGTCAGCAAATACCTGACTGGCCACTCCAGCCTGTTAAGGAAAACCAGGGTTCTGCCTCCAGCCATTCCTTGGGATGTGGCAACTTGATGGAAATTGTACCATAAACATGGCATTTATTTGTTTTTGTCGAGGCCTGTGCAGTCTAAAGGATATAGAGTCCTTTTGTTGTAACAGCAATTAATGATTTGTTACCACATTTCCAGCCTCGTGCAAGAATTCTGTGGAGGTTCAAATTTCTGCTGTAATGAAATGTTTTATAGCTGGGAATTTAAAAAAAGTTGCTAAATTGTAAACTGACCTGTAGTTTTCAACTGATCAATATTGTAAAACTGAGGGGCAAACTCCATATTGTGTCTCAAAGTGGGATGTTTTGGTTTAATTTGTAGAAGACAGGGCTGCTTTGGGCAGTGCTGGTTGGGTGTGCAGGTTTTCCCATCAGTGTAGAAGTTGTTACTCCAGTGCCTCCATTCTGTGGAGGAAGGAGTCGCTAACGCCCCCATTGTCCCTCCGTGTCCCTCAGTGGCTGGAATGGCTGGCACTGCCCACATCGACGGAGATCACATCGTGGTGTCGGTGCCCGAGGCCGTCCTGGTGTCCGACGTGGTGACGGATGACGGGATCACTCTGGACCACGGCCTGGCAGCGGAGGTGGTGCAGGGGCCTGACATCATCACCGAGACCGACGTGGTCACCGAGGGCGTCATCGTCCCCGACTCCGTGCTGGGCGCCGACGTCGCCATCGAGGAGGCTCTGGACACCGGCGACCACGTGCTGACCTCGGACCTGATCACGGAGACCGTCCGGGTCCCCGAGCAGGTGTTTGTGGCTGACCTTGTGACGGGCCCCGAGGGACACCTGGAGCATGTGGTGCAGGACTCGGTGTCCGGGGCCGAGTCCCCCACCATGGTGTCGGAGGAGGTGCTGGTGACGAACTCGGATTCGGAGACAGTCATTCAGGCGGCTGGAACCGTGCCTGGCTCCACGGTCACCATCAAAACAGAGGAGGAGGAGGATGGCAAGAGCACCTCTGAAGACTACTTGATGATCTCTTGTAAGTTCACACAGGGAGATACGAAGGGCAGATAAGCTGAGGTAGCAGTGGCTGGTGGGCAGAGGTTTTGTAACTGGACTCTTTCCTCACACCGTCCTGGAGTGCCCTGAATAGGCTGGTGCCAGGTCATTCTTGTCTCTGGATTTGGGGGGGTTTGATGCAAAACCCCTCATTACCGATACAGCAAGAAAGAGAAGGACATCCTTGTTGTTGAGTGAGTGTGTGTTTGTGTTTCTGAACCTAGATATTCCAGGAAATTAAGAAAAACACCTTGGAAAGTTGAACATTGCATTTATTTTGAGTATATTACTCATTAAAAAAGTACACAGGTGTATTACAATGTCCTGCAGATTCATAGATATAAAAAATACCATTGGGTCTAATCAAGAGAGTCCACTAAGAAATAGGTTTGTAAGATCTCTGAAAGTTTTCTCTGTTCACAAACTATTGCTCTAGTGTATTAAAATTTCAAATTGGCATTTCCTTGTCTGTTGTGCTGTTCTGGGCTGAGCTTGGCATTCAGGGCTTGTGTGCATTGATAGATGGAAGTGGCTGCCCATTCCAGTTCCCACAGGGCATTAACTCCAAGGAAGTTGCTGCTGGGAGGACCTGGGGTGTGTTTCTTAGCCCCAAGGGACCAGCTGGGACTGTTCCACAGATCTGATAAATGGTATTATAAGTTCCTTTCAGATTTTTGACATCTCCAGGTCAGTTACTAAAATGTGAGTAGGTCAAAACAGATTTTATTTAGTCAGAAGCAATATGTTAAAAAAAAAGTCAATGCCAGGTGTGTCAAAGTGTCAGTCTGCTTTCAACAAGCAGAACTTCATGATTATAATTATTACAGTCTTCCATAGCATTTAGGTCCATTATGCAAAGTATTTTTGACATTTATTCAGCATAGGATGAACAGCAGTGATTTTTAAAGCCTTCTGTCCTTTCTCTGAGACCATACATGACTAACAGAAGTTAAAAAGAGGGGTTTCTTAAAGAGAACTACAAAAATGAGTCCATAAAGCAAATCAGACCTACAATAAAAAAAAATCCAGTGTGTTTTTGTAACTGAAGAAACACCATATTTCCAGCTGGTTGTTTCACTGAACAGATTCCTCCTTTCTGACATAGTGCTTGTGGTGAGTTGTATTCTGTAACTGCACCCTTGTCATTGTAAGTACAGCCCTCTGTGGAGTTCCTTTGGGGACAGATCAGTGGGATGGATGCTGTTGATCCCTGCACTCAGACAAGAGCATCTTAAACTTGTCTTAAACACCTGCTGGCCCCAGGTGTGTCTGACACATCCGGGGTGTTCTCAGACCTCCCCATGACTTCTGCAGTGTTCCAAAGCCAGTTCCAGACCTAGTTTTCAGCACATTAAATTTTTATATATGTGTGATAATGACGGGCCTGAACAATCACAGTTGGAAGCCACATTAAAAATCCTAGATGAATAAGTAATCAGGTAGATAAATTAAGTCTGTCATTAAGGAAGTTAAGGAAAGACCTTTAAGATCATTGAGTCCAGCCAAGGCCACCGCTGACCCATGTCCCTACGTGCTGGATGGGGACTCGCCACTGCCCTGGGCAGCTGTGCCACAGCTGGACAGCCCTTCCAGGGAAGGCGTTTTTCCCAATATCCAACCTGAGCCTCCCCTGGTACAGCCTGAGGCCGTTCCCTCTCCTCCTGCCCCTTGTTCCCTGGGAACAAGAGTCATTCTTATGCACTTGTTAATTTTTTATTGTTTTTATTTTTCAATTATCCTTGAATTTGCTTTGTTTTTAAAGGTAATCTGTTGTGTTGAATAGATAAAGACCTCCAAAAAAAAAAATCAAAGGTCAAAGCCCTTTTTATATACTTATATTTTTTAGTTGTCAAATGTTGTAAATACTGTAGAAAGTGAATTTTATGGTATTCCTTTTGGGGTGTATGTGTAGGACTGTTGAATGTAAGTCACACCAAAGGGATGGTTTTAAAGGATTTCAGAGAAATGTGGCCTCTGGAAAGGGAGATTTTCCATAAAATGCCAGGTAATGCCTTTAGGGAATACCACCAGCTGTTCTGTGGAACACATTTGGGAGCTTCTGAAATGCTGCTGGAGGTGAAGCTGAGCTGAGTTTGGGATTTTAACTGACCTTACTCAGGGTGGGAGTTCCAGTTAAATGGCAGAACACAGAACGGTCTGGGTTGGAAGGGACCTTGCTGAAAGGTGATTTTCTCCATTTGGAGACAACATTCCCACGTAGGGACTTCATACCCCTGTGATAACTCTGCTCTTTGTGTGAGCACCGTCTGGAGAGCAGCAGGTTTGTTGTGATGGCTGTGTCAGCAGCCGTGTGTGACTCTGTGCCCGGAGGTGAGCACTGGAAGGTCGGGGCCGGCTTAGCAGATCCACCCCGGGGGATATGGCTGGAGATCCCTGTGCTGGGGAGGAGCTGAGCCCAGCCCGTGTGGTGGCAGGGCCGCGGGCAGCGGAGCTGAAAGGTGCCCTCTTTTGTCTTTCAGGTTTGCGATATTCAGAGCCCCGGCGGGTTGCCAGGCCCCGCATGCACTGTGCTGGGGATGCCACTCCCAGCCCAGATCCACCCTGGAGCTGGCCCCGGGGGTAAGCTACTGTTCCACCAACACCTCCTTTTTAGTGTCTTACAGTGCAGTGCTGCATCATTTGCTGAACTCCTGCTCCTCTATTTTAACCTACATAAGTAGACGAGGCATTAGAAAACTCTGGGGAATGGTGAGACCGTGGGACTGGCCCTGCCCTGGTGGTGTCCCCGTGGCTCCTGTGGTGGGTGTGACATCACCAGCATAGTGCATGCCGAGGCATCCCCTGGCTTGGGAGCTGGCAATCCTCGGTGAGTCTGGACATCACACACCTGAAAACAGCCCAGGCAGGTAAGTTTAACACTGCAACTGTGCTGAGTTTTCCTTTAGACCTTGTTTGTTCAGGAGGATTCAGCATATAGTTATAAAAGGTTCTCTGTTGTGCTTTTTTGGTTAATTTGAAGTGGCCAGGTAATAATAAAATGTAGTGTTTGTGGTGGGTAAGTCAGACCTGGGAGGCGCTTTGATATTCTGTTGGCATCAAGTGAGCACAGTGTTCCTGTGAGTTACCCCTGGGAAGAGCAGCAGATAATTCAGCACTGATGGGGGAGCAGTGATTGAAGTCATATTACTTAGAAAATAGAATATTTTCATGATCTGCTTTTTTTAAAAAAGCAATATTTTGCAACCCGACAGAGATTGCTTGTCCTGCTGTGTTCATTGCTTTCCTCTTACATAAATGTGTTTAAAAAATAGATGGAAACCATGACAATTACTTGATATGAGGCAGCAATTTAAGCAGCAGCAGTTGCCAATTCCGTGTGTTTGGTTGTGGTGGTATCTGAAACAAAAAGCAACATCTTACAGATAACACTCTGTATTGGAATCATTTTCTCAGTCCAGTTTATATTTTCCAATTTTCCTTGTATTGCACATTTGTGATTCCAGAGGCCCTGGATCCACAAAACTTCCTGATAGGTTTCTATTTTTTTTTTTTTTAAAGCTTAAATTGTAAAGACTGAGCATCTCTTAAATGTACCCAGGCTGGTGTGGGAGTAACCATTAATTTTCAAAATTCAGGGATAATAAATACAGGGAAATACTTATTCCAAGATAAGTACATTTTAGCATCTCCACTTTTCCTCTCTTCTCATAATTCCACTCTGGCATTATAACAATGTCAATTAACTGGATGTAAAGGTTGGGATAAGCTGGTGCTGGGACAGCTCAGTGTCACGGGAATATCCCAGGGTGTCTGTCGTGTCCTGCCAGGTGACACCAACACCATGCAGGACCTGTCAGACTGTCACAGATTAAGCTGTTGCTGGCATCAATTGTAGTAGAGATTTACAGTGGTTGTTATTTAAAAAAAAAAAAAATTCTGAGGAAATTTTAAGGGTTTTTTTCATCCAATCCAGGTTTGATATTTTTTCATCTGTTACTTTTAAAATGTTTTACGTGTAATTTTCATCAAAATACAGACTTTACAGCAGTTCTAAAATTAAAGCATTGACTTGCACTTACCTCCATTGTCTGTAGTTGTGTCCCCAGTAACTTCTGTGTGGGGTGGTGCAGCCCAAGCAGTTGGATCATGCCCGAGGGATCCTGGCTGGGAGTGGGAAGAGCTCAGTCTGGGAATGCTGGGGTGGGCTCCTGCCCTTCCCTGGTGTCTGGAATCCCAGCCCACTCCAGTTCTCCCAGTGCAGCCTTTCCTCAGGAGTGTTGGTGTGCAGGGGGGTGTTACCTGGGGCACACCTGCTTTGGGCTGACACGCGCAGGAAGGTGTTCCATTCAGGGTTTGTTTACATTCCCTGGAATTCTCTATTTCCAGGGATTCAGTGGGTGTTCAGCTTTGCGCAGGTTGGGGTTTGCCATCTGCACAGCAGCTAATTTTATCCTCTGAGAGCAGAGTGTTGGTGCATATGTCAGAGAGATGCTGAGTTCAGCTCTGTGCTGCCAAGTTAGGGCATCTCTGAATGCCCTTTTTACCAAAACTGTGTGGCTTTTATTAGTTTGAATGTAGACATAAAATGAGCATTTGGAATATACAGACCAAATAATCAGTGACTGGGTTGTGTGGGTGAGGGGTGAAGTCAGGCTCACACAGCAGTATTTGGATTTATTGCCACTGCATCTTTTAATCAGCTCTGGACTGTACAAACACCTTCATCAATATGTTTTCAAGTGAAAGTGGGTAGAATCATAATTTCTGATGCACACTTCTTCAACTGGGAACATACTCCAAATCCTCACTCTTCACAAGAGTTTCAGCTGCTACATTTTAATCACCAGCACATTAGTGAAACTTGAGGACTCTGTAACAGGCAGTTCTGGGTTCATTTTTAACATTATTGGGTGGATGTTGTATTTTAATTATTGATACATTTTTGCTTTCTAAGCCTAGTAGTATCAGCCCTTTGACGACAAGCTCCCTCTTGTGTCCCTCATTCTGTCATTCCTCCTGTGTTTCCTTGCAATAAAATAAAACTGAGCTTCTGGAATCTCCTTTAAGAAGTTCCTTGAGGTGAAGTGTTTCGTAAAGGCCATTTAGGAATACAAACCTTTACGGTGCATGGGGAGAGTAGTGCAGAAAATCATGGTGCTGGTTACTGTGACCCCAAAACCTGAGTGTGACCCTCATTGCTGTTCTCTTCTCTCTGCAGTGGATGATGTTGGAGAGAAATTGGACCACATAGGAAGCGCTCCCCTGAAGATCAGCACTGAGGTGGCAAACGATGACGTTGCTAAGGATGATGGCTTTGGGTCAGAAGTCATCAAGGTGTACATATTTAAAGCTGAAGCTGAGGATGATGTCGAAATAGGTACCTTGGAGTTCTGTTTGTGTTTCAGGGTCTGTCTCCTTGTTTGTGCTTAATTCCATGTAATGCAGGGACAGGAGTGTTCTGTAGAACGTGACATTTGTGGCTTGCTCACCAAGAGACCAGATCAAACTTCCATGGGTTTATGACAGACCTGGATGTAAAAACACCTATTTGGAATTTTATGATAAACAGCTTTGTTGTAAATCAGGAAAAAAAATAATTAATCTTAACAATGTCTTTGTTCACATTTCCTTAATGTGAATTTCCTTCTTCTTCTTCAAGGTGGGACAGAAATTGTCACTGAGAGTGATTTTCACAATGGACATTCTGTAGCTGGAGTGATTGAACAAGGAGGTGTTGGGAGAATGCAGCGAGAAAAAATGGTTTACATGGCTGTTAAGGACTCTTCTCAGGAAGATGAAGATATTAGTAAGCATAATAAGAAATGTTTTTTGTTTCCCAAGCTGTTTGTACACCAATATAACCATCATTCTCAAGGACATTTTTAACTTTTTCTGAAGGATTCTTCAGCCTGAAGTAATAAATTAAGTTCATCTCCCCTAAAAATAAAAAGCAGGCTATAATTATTTTAAAGTGGATAATGCACTTTGTGCATGCTGTATGAAATCATTTCCATTATTTATATTAAATTTAACATGTCCATGGATGGAGTCACTGAGGTCAGTCAAACTTTCATTTCTCTGGTTTCCTATCATGAATTAAGCAGCTTTCTGGCAAAGTTTAAAAGTTTGTATATTTGTAATTCTGTTGGTATTTGTTTTGGCTTTTTATTTGTTGATAGGTGTTTTCTCTCTTTAAGGAATGTGTGAATAAACAATGACCCCCCAAGGGCAGGGGTGGTTCTAAATGCCAAAGAGAAAAGCAATTTATAACGGGTATCGAGCAGAGAGAGAGCAAATGAAATGAAGGGGAAGTCAGGATGAGTGGAGTAAAACTAAAGATTTCTTCTTCTCCCTTAATCCAGGCTGTGCTGAAATAGCAGATGAAGTTTATATGGAAGTTATTGTAGGTGAAGAAGAAGCTCCATCCCTTCCTGACACCCAGCTGGAGGACTCTGGCGTGAATAAAACGTTTGTCCCTGTTGCTTGGGCTGCTGCTTACGGTAGGAATCTGTATTTCCTGAAGATCCCTTCCATTCTTCCCTCCCTCAGCCAGCCTCCAGAACCTCTGTGCAAACGGGATGGTCCCTCACCTTGTTCCAGGGCTTTGCAAACAGCTCCTCCTGGTCTCTGTCAGACAAGGAGGGAATTGCTGTGTTAGAGGTTTCACACTGGTGTGATCCCAGCTCAGATCTGGAGTTTGTGGGGTTTGGTGGTTGTGTTGAAAATCTTGGAACAAGAACAGCCTGAAGTATTTGACATCAGTCAGGGGGAAGGGGGAGAACTTAAAGTAGGAGTAAATGTGTAAGCATCTTCAGTTTCAGTCTGTAAAAGTGTTTTGAGCCTGTCAGTGCTTCAGCAAAAAGGTAATTTGTTCTCTGCAGTCATGCTTCAAATAGTGGAAGGGTCTTAATGTATATTGTGACTCCTGTCTATTCTTGTATATTATTTTCTTTGATTTTGGTGTGCCAAATGTTTGTTCAGAGGGTATCAGATCATCTGTGTTATAGTTAAGGAAGCAAGTTAGCTAAAATTCACTGGTGTGATGATGTGAGCCCAGCAGTGGTGCTGGGAGGGCGGCTCAGCACCACAGAGCTTTGGCTGCAGCTGGGTCAATGCTGTCTGGGTCAGGGCAGGTTCCAAGGAGCAGAAACAAGCATATTAATGATGAAAAGAGCCAGCAGGGTAAGCATTCACACCCAGAGTTAGTGGATCTTAACTCTCCCCAAAGGTGGGATTCTGTTTCCTGGGGCTCGTGGTTACAGAATGCTGAACTGCCCGGGAGCTGCACATCTCTCTGTGGATGGTGTTTAGCTGTTACTTAGTTAGCTAAGTTAGTTTCCTCCCATTACCAGACTTTCAAAGCCATTACCTTTTAAAAGAATTTGACTCTATAATGACTAAAATACTCTTTTCTGCAGGAGATGAACGGAGGCTCCCCCGAAGATATGAAGATGGTCAAGCGGCAGGTGAGAACTTGTACCAGCATTAAACTGATGTGCTGTCCGTGAAAATAGAAACTCCTGGGTGTCAGTGCAGAGAAAACCCTTAAATTATCTATTGAAGGACTCCACAGTCTTTGCCTGTTTTGAATTCAAGCAATTGTAGGTGACTGCAGGCCCTGGCAGGGGGTGGGGAGCTGGGAGGCACTGCCAGGGTTTTAATGGAGCTTTGCAGGCAGAAAAGTGATAATGCAGTTGTTGAGAAGTAAAAACCAAGTTAAGTAAAAGGGAACAACCAGCATAACTCATGAGAAATTAATGTCATGACAAGTATGAGGAATGAAAGAATATATTTAAAAATGAATGAGTGTTTAAACAATTATATTCCTGACTTTTGCCAGGAGAGACAGATAGTGCTTTGTACAGGCACTTCCTTATGTTCCTGGTAGAGGACTAGGCAATATCTGTTCTTAAAATGCTGCTGTGCAATTCCAGTCGTCAGTCCCAGAGAAACCATTTGTTTAAGGTTTTTTATGGTGTCTAATTTCTGTTTCTAGGAAATAACTTGGATACACGATTAGAAAACAAAAACGGTAATGCAACACAGTACCTGCAGATTTGTGATAGCATTGGCACTAATAGAGTGCTCAAACAAAAAGCCAAGAAAAGGAGGAGAGGAGAGGCCAGGCAATGGCAAACAGGTAAACACTGGATGGCTACGGTATTGTCCTGGAGTGCCACTTACTCCTGTGTGCTATTCCTTTTCTCTTGTTTAAGCTGATGCAGAATTAAAAGCTATAAATGATGATTTGCTTATTTCCTGTGTCCTTCCCCCCTCCAATTCTGTGCACAGAAAATGTCCTGGTTTTGCAGTTGAGAGGCAGTACACTCAGGGCTGGAATGTTGCAGGCTGTTAGAAAGTAACCGTGGCTGTGTTCACGTGTGGGATTCCTGAGCTGTTTGAGCAGTTCCTAAATCTATATAAACTATAGGTGCTGTGGATTGTTTTAAAACTGCTGAACCGTTCTCTCTGCTGCAAGTGAAAGTGCATGAATCTGAACAGCACTTGGCTGATTGAAAACTTCTTCATAACTTGTTTTTGTTTGTTTAAAAACAGCTGTTATAATAGGTCCTGATGGACAGCCCTTAACAGTTTACCCTTGTCATATTTGTGGGAAAAAATTTAAATCCAGAGGATTCTTGAAAAGGCACATGAAGAACCACCCAGATCATATGATCAAGAAGAAGTACCAGTGTACAGACTGTGACTTTACAACTAACAAAAAAGTCAGTTTCCACAATCACCTGGAAAGCCATAAACTTATCAATAAAGTGGATAAAACCCACGAGTTTACAGAGTACACGAGAAGATACAGAGAAGCGAGCCCGTTGAGTTCCAACAAACTGATCCTGAGGGACAAGGAGCCCAAGCTCCACAAGTGCAAATATTGTGACTACGAGACGGCGGAGCAGGGACTCCTCAACAGGCACCTGCTGGCGGTCCACAGCAAGAACTTCCCTCACGTGTGCGTGGAGTGCGGCAAGGGATTCCGCCACCCCTCCGAGCTCAAAAAGCACATGAGGACCCACACGGGGGAAAAGCCATACCAGTGTCAGCACTGCGTGTTCAGGTGCGCCGACCAGTCCAACCTGAAAACTCACATCAAAACCAAACACGGCACCGACCTGCCCTTCAAGTGCGAGCACTGCCCCCAGGCCTTCGCCGACGACAAGGAGCTGCAGCAGCACATGGAGCTGTTCCAAGGGCACAAGACTCACCAGTGTCCCCACTGTGACCACAAGAGCACCAACTCCAGCGACCTGAAGCGACACATCATCTCCGTTCACACCAAGGACTTTCCCCACAAGTGTGAGGTGTGTGAGAAGGGCTTCCACCGGCCCTCGGAGCTCAAGAAGCATAGCGAGACCCACAAAGGGAAGAAGATCCACCAGTGTAGGCACTGTGACTTCAAAACCTCAGATCCTTTTGTACTTAGCGGGCACATCCTCTCGGTGCACACCAAGGACCTGCCTTTTAAATGCAAACGCTGTAAACGGGGCTTTAGGCAGCAGAACGAACTCAAGAAGCACATGAAGACCCACAGCGGCAGGAAGGTGTACCAGTGCCAGTATTGCGAGTACAGCACCACCGACGCCTCGGGCTTCAAGCGGCACGTCATCTCCATCCACACCAAAGACTATCCCCACAGGTGTGAGTACTGCAAAAAGGGCTTCCGCAGGCCCTCCGAGAAAAATCAGCACATCATGAGGCACCACAAGGAGGCCCTGCTGTGACACGGGAGCCCCACGGGGAGGGGAGGCCCCTCAGAAACTGGCAGTAATGCAAATTGGGGAAAAAAAAAAAAAAATCTCACGAACTGTTTCTCCTGGTTTCAAAGCTTGATATTAAACCATAACTTTACATTCTTTGTATTAAAAAGTCTTAAGAGTATTAGGGTTGGCAGGGGATCTCGTAGCCCGACGGTTGTTGCTGATCAGAACCTAAAGAGCACTATAGAATGCAGAGGATGGATGAATGTCTTAAATTTGCAGAAAGATGGATGAATGTCTTCAAGTGAATAGTATTTGCCATGGCTAAGGGTAGAAGACAGAGCAGAGCTGGTGCTGTGACCCATTTTTGTCAGTAGCAACGTTTTGTCTCCGAGGCAAAAGCGGTTCCGACCCGTGGTGGGGTGAGTTACTAAAGGTTGGCAGAGCAGCCCAGAATTCCCTTCTCGTGCAGTTTGGGATGTGGGGGGAGGTTCAGTCACTTCATCACAACGTTTGAAATTGTGCCTAGAAATTGAATTCCAGAACTGCTGACATTTTTGGGGGGGGGGGGGGGGGGGCCCCCCTTTTTTGGTTTTTTTTTTTTTTTTTTTAAAAAAAAAAACAAAACATTTCATTGGGAAACTTTTTGGTTTCCTTTATTAGTTTAGGTCCAAGAAGCATTTTTTTACTGGTTTTCAAAGCTGCTAACCTATTTTATTGCAGGATTTGATGTTTGCAATAGAGCACTGTTATGGTCTGAGAGGTGGTGTTCTGGTGCTAGGCTTAAAGATATATATGTATATAATTTCCCTTTTTTTATCTGAAACTACAGTTGAATGTTGTTCAGTATGGCACATAGAACAAAATTAACTTTGAATTTGACCTTTTTTTTAAGGATAAAATGGATGCAGCTCATAGTGTTGTGACTCAACACGAATTTTTTTCTTTCTCGCTACTTTAAAAAAAAAAATCTTCTTTAAAAAGAATATTAAAAACAGTTGAAAACTGTAGAGGTGTTTTAAATTAAAATTCAAAAGTACTTAGAAGTTCTTTAGGGCAGTGTTGTTAACAGGTATGGCAGTTACTGTCCTACCTCCTCATAGGAAATTCTCCATAGAGACATAAAATTGCACCTTTGACTCGATTCTTTTTTTTAAAAAAAAAGAAAAAAAAAGAAACAGAGATCTCTACCATGCTATAAACACGCCTTCTCAATCTGTAAGGAGTTATATATGCAGTATTTAACCAGAAAAACCTGCTGCCACTAGAGTTGGGGAGGTGGATCCTGAGTTTACAGTGTATACATTTAAAATATGCATCCCTTGAAGAAGCTTTGTGTTCGCATGTGCAGAGCCAATGGCGCTTATCTACGAGCTGGTCTGGGGCTATTTAATGACAAACCTGGTCAGAAATGTTATATGCATATAATGTGTATTTTTTACCTTTTTTTTTTTAGTTGCTTCATGTTTGCACACAGCTGTTCACATGAGAAATTGTAACTCCATGCTATATTGTGGCTTTGTGTTCCAGATAATGGTCATATTTTGGGGTTGGTTTTTTTTTTTTTCACCAGATGAGAATCAGTTCCTCGAGAAATAAAATTTTTTTTATATTTCTAAACTTGGGAAAGTTAAATTTGGGGAAAGAAAAAAAAATCTCTTAGACAAATACGTGTTTTATGTGGCTGTAAAAACTGATGTACACGCTGTAAAATAAGATTGTCACTGTTCTGTGGGGTTATTATTTCTTAAATGTGTTACTCATCGTAACAGGCATCCAATAAAACGCATCTCTTGCACTCCAAAGGTTTTGGAGTTTGCTTTTTCATTTGTGGTGTTTAGGAAAGGCTCGTTCTGTGTAAATTTACCTGGTGGTTTAATTGCTTTATTCACTAATTAATGTGGGTGTATTAATCAGAGGGGGGAGGGCAGCTTTGAGTAACCCTTTCAACTTTCTTATTTCTAAACTAATTATCAAATGTGCTACTGACATTCCTCTGATTTTTATTTTTATTTTTGTTCCTTGAAGAGAACTTAAAACTTCTCAAATATTTTGGGAAAGCACAGGTAGGTGTTTTTTTTTTCCTTTTTATCTCTGTAATAAGAAGAGCTTGCAGAACGAAACACTAAAAGTGCTGCTCTCCTAAATTCCCTCTCTTTTCAGGATACCTGAATTGCAACAGCAGTAATAGATTAAAAACTTGAAGAGGAAAGTGTGATATTAAAGGAACAATTCCTGAAGGATTCCCAGCAGGCTTTGAGCTGCTCAACTCGTAGGTTTTGCACCGAGAGCAGAATTGAAGCAGCCAGGAATGTTTTCATCTGCCTTTTGTTGCTGCTCCTTTCTTTGCATGCCCAGCACTCTCAGAGGAGGGGGTGGCATTCAAAAAAAATGTTAAAAGTTGTGTTTTTCTGGTAGTGTTCCTGCTTTATTCCTGACTGTTGTGGTGAATCCCTGCACTGAAGCAGTTTCAGGCTGAAGCTGCTCCCCCTGGGATGAAGCCCTGGCTCATGTTTGCAGCCCAGAGAGGGACAGGACCAGCAGGTAAGGAACTGTCTGTGTCAGAGCAGGGGCTTGGGTGCTGTTTCTGACGTGAGATTTTACTCTGGAATGGCGTTTTAAATCTGCTGAAATGTCTCCTGACTCCTCAGCAGTGTAAGGCACAGCTCCTGGAGCCTCTTCAGTGCCATTTCCAAGTAAATATTGGAGAGAATTTTGATGGTTGGTGTGTTGTCACCACGGAGGTGTCACAACTTTAAAAATGCTGCCTGTCAAGTCACAGTGAAATGTGTCTCTCAGAACTTCCCCAGGTCCCTTTCCCAGTGGTTGTGGTGCTGAGGGGGGAGAGCTGGCACTGCCTGGGGGCACAGGGAGGAAGCTCAGCTGCTGTTTGGGTCCCTCCTGTGCTCCAGTTAAATTTGGGGAAAGACAGACACAGCAGAGGGAGTCACAGACACGGCAGGGGTTGCTCTGAGGTGTCAGAGCTGTTCGGGGGTTTATTGGAGTGACTGACAGGTGCAGTTCACAGTGAGTCACCTCTTGACATCATCTGTGTTTCCCTTTCTCCAGGTTTCAGGACAATTAAAGGTCGTAGGGAACAGGGAAGAAGAGCAACACCACACCCTGCAGTGAAGGTGAGTTACCTGGGAGTGGTCTGGGGGGCTGGCAGAGCTTTTAAAATAAACCTGGTTTGAAAACAAAAGTCAGCCCATAAATCAATGTGTCCATGCCTTATCTACTGCTCTAATTCAGTGTGTTGCTCTGTGTTATCTGGGGGTGCAACCTGTGGTAATGGCCTGTGCTCTGGAGTATTGAGTGTCTGCAAATACTCACCCAGCATTTGAGCCACATCTGGCCTTGTTTGAAACAAGCTGTTACTGTTTGCTCCGGTGTGGGGAACAGGCTCCCTGTTTTCACTGGGATTTATTTATGCAAAACCCCCTTTACCTGCTGGTGCCTTTGTCAGGGCATTGTCTCAGCAGCCCC
Source organism: Pitta sordida (assembly GCA_013390025.1). Taxonomy (NCBI): domain Eukaryota; kingdom Metazoa; phylum Chordata; class Aves; order Passeriformes; family Pittidae; genus Pitta; species Pitta sordida. Next base: position 14,737 of record WEKX01001771.1, on the reverse strand, counting down.
TGCTCAGAGCCTGGGGTGTGTGCTGGGCTGTGCCAGGGGCTGAGGACAGGGCTGAGGACACAGGCACAGCCCCTGCACAGACACACCACGAGCTCACACTTCCCTGGAGCTGCTGGGACACCTGCACAGGTAACTCTGGGGGCTGTTCTTTAATCCTTCTTGTCACATAGCTCACCCAAGGTGGGAAGTCTTTTAATGCCAGTGGAACTGAGTATGTGTTGGGGTGGAAGACGCTGCTCCCTGGGGCTGCCTTGTTAACTCAGGGTGATGTACCCAGTAGCTCCCTGCTCTACAGAAGCTGTTTGAAATTGTTTCAAAGTACTGATTTCACAGGGGTGTGGCCATCTCGTTCAGATGAGGGTATTTTATTAATTGGAGCCTCTCTGTAGAGCCAGTTGCTGGTGGAACTGCTGCCCCATCCGAGCCTGGACACACAAGGAGCAGCACAAGGAGCAGTTTGTACTTGTGGCTGTTCTCCAGTTTTAAAGAGCAGGAGCTCAGGAAAGGGACCCATCACTCCTCTTTCACTTGTAAAGATCCAGCAGAGGAATAAAACAGCACCTGCCCCCCCCGCAGCCTCCCCCCACCCGGTTCCAGGACAGACAGAGAGGATGCAGGAAGGTACACGTGGGTTTATTTCATGGTTAACTGTAGCCTCCAGCATTCCTTCCCCCCCTGGAACAGTGTGTGTGATACATGGGATTTGTGAACAGAAATACATGACTGCACAAGTAAAGCAAAGCAAGAACCCCCCCAGATAAAAGAGCACCTTTGGATTGCAGCATTTAAACTTTCCCCTGTGATTCTTTGTGCTGTGTTGCTCAGACAGTGACTTAATCAGGAATACCAAATCATTGTGAGAGAATTTCTCTGGTCCTGGAAGGAGCAGAAGTTGTAAATGGCAGGTTGGGCTGAGGAGGAAATTTAGTCCATCAGCTCTTTCCATATAAAGTTTTTCTATATAAAAATATACCAAGTTTGTGAAAATTTCAAGCACAGCAAATAAATACTTACAGCTGGTTTGGGGCTGAAAATACATCACCTCTGAGGTCAGAAATGTGCTCTAAACTGAGCCTTTGCCCAGCCCTTCCCTGAACTGGTCCTGCTGACATTTTCCAGTTTGTGTGGCTGGGGGAAGTTAATTGTCCTTTGTGTCTGAGCTCCCCACCAGAGGCAGGGGAAGGTGAGCAGTTCTCAGTGAGGTATTTTTGAGGCTCCCCATGCAAGTGGCTTCTGGGGTTTGTGTCACCTCCAAATGGCATCTGACACTGCCCTGGTGTTTGGGACTGGCATCGGTGTCATCGCCACTGTCAGCAGGAGCCAGGACAGCAGAACATGGCCACAAGGACACAGAGGAAAAGCTTTCAGCTGCCTTCCTTTTGTTTCTTAGGTCACTTCAGGACTGGCTGAAGAACAGAGTCAAGAAAAGCTGAAGTCCACAGAGGGATGGCATCCCGCTCTTGTGAGGGAAAAGTGAGTCCTTAACGTGGCCCCAGCCTTCCTCACTCTCGGCCTGAACCTCTGTCAGATGCAGAATAGCAGAAAGTAAAGCAGTTTTTGTGGTTGTGAAGGCCTTGAAGCAGCTCTGATGGCTCAGAGGTTTCTTTCATTCCTAAAAGAAACAAGCAGCTGGTTAGAGGATACAGACAAACTTATTTCTGTTACAAAACAAAACTACCTGCTATAAAGCACCTCCTTTAATTACCTGTTTGTACTTGTCCGGTGTCTGAGGGGAGCAGTGAGCCTCTCCTCTCTGCCACACACTTGATTTTTTAACTTTGCTATTAATATTTAATTGCTTGACATTTCACTGGGGTGCAAATGCAACTGGGTGAGTTTTAGGGCTCAGCAGTCAAGCTCTGCTGTTTGCCAGTGCCCTGTGCCTGTCCCATACCCTTGGAGGGGTGTGCTGCCCCTCCTGAGCACAGGCTGCTTGTGTTTCCCCTCCAAAGCACTCTTACCCCTCTGTCCCTGTGTTGTGGTGCCTGCAGGCAGCACCCCTCCCTTCCCCAGGCCCAGAACACCTGGCTGGGGCCTGGCCACGGTGACATTTCCCCAATCTTCACCTTGTAACCAGAGTCGGCCCCACGAGCCCTGTGCCAGAAATAGCTTCTCTGGTCCTGTTTTCTATTTTTATTTTGAATCACTCCTCCAAATGTCACCACTCTGGTGCATTCCTGGGTTAGTCAGTGCCCTGGCTCCAGGGGAGTTTCAGGGATGTGGTGCTCTGTGTGTTTTAGTAAGAGTCACTAATGCCCCTGATTCAGAGGGGCAGTGCCCACCCGAACGCTTTAGCTGAGAGCACAGACACGGCCCCTCCTCCCTGCCCTCGGCGCTGGGGTTACAGCCACGCCGCTGCTTTTGTTCCGGGGAATTACGTGCCAGAGAGAACAACAAAAGGTTTTATTTGTACCGCACCCACCAATTACTGCAGCTCGGGGAGCCGGGACAGTTCCCTGACTGTCATCCCCACCCCGGGCCGCTCTCAGCTGTCAGTTTGGGGAGTGCAGGGAGGGAACAGCCCCGCTCCAGGTAAACTCACGTGTTTCCAGATCTCTCCCGTCCTCTCAATGACAATCGTCTGTGATTTATTGACAGGAGAGGTGACCTTGTAGTCATCATTCAGGAGCCCCAGAATAGGGTACTGGTTCCTGTACCTGTGAAAGAGATGCCAACCTGTGAGATCTGAGTGTCCAACACTAACTCTGAGCGTGCCCCTGCCCTGCCAGTCCTTCATCCCCACAGACCTTCACCAGTCACTCAGGGTGTCACTGTGACACACCAGCCACCCCTCAAGGGCTGCTCAGTGCTGACTCCTCCCTGCACAGCAAAACCTCTCGTGCCTTTTTCCCCTTTAAAACACATTTTCAGGAATAGCTTGGGTAGCAGAGGGGGAGAAAGAAACGCCAAGAAGAAACCTTTTTAAGAAAGGTGAAGAAGGGCATTACTTTTTGGTGATGATGGCTGTCACTCCAGGGGACTGACTGCCCGAAAGCTTCTCGTGCTTCAGTCTGAAGAGCTCCTGAGCAAACCAAAGGGAAACAGTCACAGGAAAGAATGGTTGCTGAAGTATCAGTTCAATAAAGTCACAACAAAATATTGGCAGAAGTTCCTCCCGAAGAACAGTCTGGAAATGTCTGTCCTTCCAGCAGGCTGCCAGAGGAACAGCATTCAGTTACAACAACCCCTACCCCTGATTCCTCAGCCAGGAGAGGACAAGGGAATCCTTGCTCAGGTTCCACCTCCACAGCACACAAAGGCTGGCATACGAGAACTCTGTGAGGAGAAATAACTTGTATTCATTCACCTCTTGCTGTTGTTTAATAAAAGCCTCTTTGTCCTCCAGCGTCGCTGTCAGTTCGTGCAGCCTCATCTGCAGGTCACTGTTGCTCCCCTCTCTCCTGGATATGTCCTGCTGGAACTGGCACAGCTGGGACTGTAAAACAGGGCAGGGAGCTGTCGGGGGGGCTCTGGGCACTGCAAGGATTCCAGGGGAACAGTAAGACCCAGGGCTTTCCAGATGGGAAAGTTGCGCAGCACAGTAAATTCAGTGCTAAATGGACTGAAATCGACCCAGTATCAATTCAATAGTTTTATGACTCAGTAAAGCTAAAACAACACTGGACCAGCCAGATCAGCTTCACTGATTTCCATGAGAGGCATTTCCTACATACAGTTCTGACTGGGGTATCTTTTGACCAATTTGTTTCCAGGACACACAAAATATCCCTTTCGGAAAGCCTGACAATAGGATTGCTCCCTAAGGAGCTGCTGTGGGTTGTGAACAGGCTCACCCTGAGGCTGCGGATCTCCCGGTCCTTGTCCTCCCTCAGGCTGTTGATCATCTCCACGTAGCGGCTGGAGAGCTCGTCGGTGCTGGTCTGCAGAGCCGGGCTGGAGCAGCTCTGCAGGAAACCACCCCCGCCTTCAGTTCCCGGCCTTCATCCCGCTCTGGGACCGAGAGCTGCCGCCCCCAGGCCAGCGGAGCCCTTACCTGCAGCTTGAGGCTCTGCATCTCCTGCTCCAGGGCCCTCTTGGCGAACTCCAGCTCCCTCAGCTGACAGTCCTTGTCGCCCTCGCTGAGCCGCAGGCACAGGAGCTGCTCCTCCAGGGAGCGACACTTGGCCGTGCTGTCCCTGAGCCCTTGCTGGGGAGCACAGGGGAATGAGGGCACCGGTTCATCCAGCAGCACATCCCCCCACAGGCACCAGTTACTCAGCACGGCCACAACTCACCCACCTCACCAGTTCTGACCAGCACTGACATCCCAGTTCCATCCAGCCTCACCTGCTGCTGGCGGTTGTTCTCCCTCAGAGAAGCCAACATTGTTTCATATTCTTTTACTTGAGATTCCTTAAAAGCCAAATCCCTCTTCAGCAAGGCATTGTCCATTTCCAGCTTCTGTGGGGACAAAAGTGTTCACAGTCAACAGCTGCAACTTCTCAGCAAACTCTTCCCCATAAATTGCAGCACAAATTCATTACTAAAGTTTTGTTTTAGGACTGAGAAAATACTCAAGTTTGCTTGAAACCGTGGGGCTGAGTGTCTGTGGCTTTCTGCTGGGATCTTGGACACTGCTCTGCCAAGTCTGGCCCAGGAAGAATTTAAACAAACCAACAAAACAAACCAACCCCCCAAACTAACCAAACAACCACAGCAAAAACACCACCACACCAGGGAAAAAACTAAAAAAACCCCAACCAAACAACCCCAAACTAAGAGCACTGCACAGACTGTGATCTGTTAAAGGTGACAGTTAAAACACCCTGTCCCAAATGCTGTGACATGGCCAGTGGTGCTGAGGACTGGTGCTGGTGTGGGGACCATTCCTGCTTCCCTGACAGCAACTTTCCAGTGTGTGTATCCACAGCCACAGGCTGGGATGGTGTTCCCTGCAGACCCCCCGGCACAGCTCCTGTAGGAGCTGCAGGAACAGAGCAGCCACTGCCGGGAGCAGCTGAAATGGCAACTCTGGACTTGTGGTGCCAGGGGAAACCGGGGGAGAGGCGTGGGAAGGGAGAGCAGGACTTACCCCCAGGTCATCCTGCAAGTGGCAGAGCTCCTCGCGGAGGTTTTTAAAGGTGGAAAGCACAAGTCTCAGGGATTTGTCTGATGTGGCTCTCATCTAGGAGGGAAAGAACCAAATGGATAATTGGGATGAATTAGCTCTGTTGACAAAATGGGTAATTGGGATTAATTAGCTCTACTCGCAATATGCCTGACAAGAGGTAGAACAGAAACTGATTTACAGATGAACATAAAACTCAACCTACTGCACATCCTTTGAAGTGCCCACAATTTCTACAAGAAACATTTTCATGCACTTTTGTGCTGCAAATGCCAAAGTTCCAAACTGCTGCTTGTAACACAGGACAACGTCTTAAACTGGAAGGAACAAGAGAGGAAGAAACTACCTTTGTACACCAATAAAGGGAAAAACAAATGAATTAATATTGCACAATCTTTGAGCATTCAGAGCTCTGTGCTTACACTGATTTTAAAAAGTTGGGAATGAGTCATGTTTGAGATCTGGCAAAGCTTTGGGTGAAAAGGTGAGGGAATTTAATTAACATTTTAAAAAAACTTAATTTCAAAAAGTTCTAACAAGCAGCTCCTCCTTTTTAAAGGAGGCAGATCCCACAGATTAAAGGTGTCACCCGGATGAAAGTGGCAGAAGTGCTCCCCAGCCCTGCTCTCCTTTGCAATGTTAATTTTCGTGCCTGTAACAGCCCTGGACTGATTCAGGTGAAAACAACTTGTTGCATTTCATGGTATTTCTAATACCTATTTGAAAGAAGAAATACAGACTTTGAAAGGACACAGAAGTAACTGCTCAAGTTGTGACTCACCTGCAAGGGCCGAATATTCTTTGCAAAACTGTTTTCTACATTCTGGACAAAAGTGAACCCTCCTGTCTGTTCCCTTGATTTGCTGCTCATCCCAACTGAACAATGTGCTCCCAGTTCCATCCACATCCTGTTTTTTGTTCACCACTGGTGCCATTATTTGACTGAGGCTTCAAAAATCACATTTCCAGTGTAACTCACCTCTTTGGTTTTTTAATTAAAGTGGAATTTCACTTCTGACTGCTGGTTTGGCTGGGTTTATTGTGAATGCACCACAGAGTAGCTTAAACGAAGGAACTGTGACAGAATGGTTGAATTTAGACTGTAAAACCTTAAGTACAACTCCACTCAGCAGTCAGTGCTAGAGGTTGCTAAAATCCAGAGGTGCTCTTTTAGGTGCATTTTTTCAGCAGAGGTGTGAGGATGGAACATGAGCTGGATGTAGAGACCCCAGGAAATCCCTGTTCCAGCTCCCTGACCCAGAGCTGAACCAGCTCCCTGGACAGTTTGCTACTAGAGTATCTGGGAGTCAGTGTCCATCCTCCTCCTGAGAGGATCTCTGACCCATCCCAGTCACAAAGGACTTGGAGCAGCTGTGAACTCAGGCCAGGCTGCTCTTCCCCAACTTCATTTCAATGGGTATTTTTACCAGGAAGTTTCTCAGGTAGAGCTCCCGGGTAGGATGACCCTGCCCCAGCTCAGGGACATGGATCAGGACACACCAGCAGAGCAGTGCAGCTTGTTGTGGATCCTGCTCCAACATCCCTGCCTGGCCAGTGCAGCGCTGAGTGCTGAGCTGTGCCTGTGGCACTGGGGAACAAACACCCCAGTCCTGCTGGGGATCCTCTTACAAAGCCTTGTGTCCTGAGCTGGTTCTCCAGCCATCCCCAGGATGGGGCTGGGAGGAGCTGGGATGAGGCTCTGCCCCTGGCTGGCACTGAGCTGCTTCCCAGCACCTCAACACTCTGTGCCGTGTGTTTTGAGCACCTCCTGTTTGCCTTTGGCTTTTAAAGTGCAGCACAAACAGACAACACAAACAGAGAGATGAAAGGTCTCTGTTCTGCTATCACTGGTCAAAAGCCAAGAGACAGTTTCCAGTGAAACTGGGAGAGCACCAGTAAATCAGTTTAAAATACACAAGGGACCGTGGGTCTGGCTGCCACACTGCCCTCAAAGCCACCTGTACCATTCCATCCCTCTCGCACCAGAAAAATCCGGGTAAGGGGGTACAGAGTGAGCTGTGGGTGTGTTCTGCACAAAGTCCCTTCTGTGAGCTGTAAGGCAACGGCTGTTTCAGGTTCCTGTGGATTTCACACTCCCATACCTGGAGGAGATACCGAATCTGCTGCTTTGTCGCCTCAGACAGTCCTTTGGGAATTAATTCTTCAATATCTTCAGTCTATAAACAAAGAAAGGAGGAAAGAGGAGACATCTTGATTAAGGATTTTGCCTGGTGGATGGTAAGTAATGTGGTTTCTTCATTATTTCACAGCTCTGCTATGAAAAACAAGCCTAGTACAAGGCAAATAAGAATGAAAATAGATCAAAGTCTATCCAAAAATCTCCCAGCCTTTTCTATGTGGGGCATATACAAAGTGAGATGAAGTGATACATGAAGCATATATTCAAATCCTTACGTTTCACATTTATTTTAAAAGGAGTATTCAAACCAACCCCCTCCCAGGGAATAACAGGTGATGCTACAGCAACAAGACTGTCCACAGGCAGCAGATCCAGGGATTCTGTGGCATTTGCTTCCTGCAGCTGAAGCCTGGACAGGTATTTCTGACACACACAAAGCCTTTAAAGGTGCTTTTGTGGCCAGAGCGTGAAGGATCCTTTGCAAAAGGCACATTGGGAAAACACAGGAACCTGTGCAAGTCATTTTCCAGTGAAATCACTGGCACAGCAGGAAAGACTTCCAAAATTTGACTCTCATACTGGAATAATGCAAATTACTGAGGTTTCCTTTCAGCACTGTCACATTTGCAAATCCCTGCCTGGCAGTAGGTGTCAGGACCTGAGTGTTTGTGCTGAGCAGGAATCCTTGACTAACCAAGACCAGCCTCCTTCAGGTGATCTGGCTTAAGCTTGGCCGGATTCCCTGGAATCAGCACTGAGAGCAGGGACAGCCTGTGCTTACCTGGCACGTCAGTTCCATCTCATGGTTCCTGGAAAACACAAAATCCAAAGGGCCCGTTAACAAAAAGCTGCCTGAGAACTTCAGGATTCCCCAGCCCCATTCAGCACTAAAAGCTCTTCTGCAGGACTCGGGGCAGGGGAGCCTTTACCCTCCCTGTGAGGAGCCAGGCAGCGTGACCTGGATCACACTCCACAGGGAAATTCCTGGGGAGCCTGGAGGACCGAGAGCTGACACAGGCTGACTATCCCCATTTCTTTGGGCAGTTCCCCTAATTACAGTCTATTAACCCAATTACTTTAATTGCCTGGGTAGTGGTTTGCCCATAGCTCTGCAATCCACTGACACGCCAGGAGTGTTCACTTGGCAGGGTCGGGGTTTGTGTGATGGGTAAATTCCCTTTTTCCCTGCTTTGGGATCACCTTCCCATTCCAGTGACCTCGGGAAGCCCCAGGTGAGGCTGGGAGTGAGGGGGGAGCGTGAAGGGGACTAGGAAGGAAGGGTCCCAGAGCTCTCCAGGAGTGTCCCCCTGGCCCAGGGATGGTAGCACGGCCCTACCTGGCCCCGATCTTCTCCACGTGCTGCAGCAAACAGCTGTGCAGGTCGGTGCCCTTGCGGTGCAGCTCCGCCAGCAGCTCCCCGAAGTAGCGACAGTCCAGCTGCTCCGGCCTGTCCTGGGGGCAGCTCACCTGCAGCACATGGCCAGGAGGGTCAGGATGAACGTGACGGTGCTAAAGGTGTAATGGCTGTGGGTCTGTCTGCTCGCGTTAATTTTTGGTTTGTTTACACCTGCCTCAGTGGCCAGTCTGCTGTGACTCCTGGTTTTCAGTAAACTGGACGAAAAATGAATTATTTTTCTCTACAGAAACAGGAACTAAGCAAAGTACTCCCTTTAGGATGCTAAAATGGGACGAGATGGGAACTGGGAGATCCCATCCAGGCCCTGCTGCCACGGCTGGGGTGGATGAAACCCCCGTGGGCAGCACCCAGGCGGGAGCAGGAGCCCCCAGGGGTTTGCACTGCACAGCTCCCACATTTCCCTGCGGGAACAAAGGAGGAATTCCAGCAGCAGCCCAAGCTGGTTTATGGGAGTGTCTGGCCAGGGAAGGTTCCTCAGAGCTCTGAGGTCCCCGGGATGTTTGTCTTGTCACCCAAACAGTCCCTGGGTGCACAGGAGGGACTCTGCCCTCCCAGGTGCTCTGACAGGGTACAGGAACAACAGGAAGCTCATCTGTGCTTCCAGCCAAACTGTGTCACATTTCAGCATCAAACTGAAATGTATTTGGAGGAAAACAACCCTGAACTGGTGCCTGGTGAGGTTACAAAGCACATGTCTTTACTCCAAAACTGGAGGCAGAAGCTGTGCATCCCTCCTCCTCTGCTGCACAGCCTGACACAGGAAACCTGACTCAGTCCATGGGTAACACTCCCAGAGAAAGGAAAACCAAACCAAACCAAGCAGCAGGAGTTCACAGAGCTCAGGGACCACAGGATGCTGCCAGTCAGTTGGCACAGGTCTGACAAGGAGAAATTGGATACACCACCTCAAACAGCCTTTCCCCCCCAGCTGCCGAAGCCCTGGGCAGTGTCTGTGACAGCCCACACAGCTCCTGCAGTGCCACTGACCCTCTGAGCCTGTCCCTCACCTGCTGGCAGCAGTGCCCTGGCACCCTCCTCACTTGGTGCCCTCGGCAGTCGTCGCTCCCGGGCACTGGGAACACTGGGAAGGGGTCGCTGGGGCTGCTGGTCTGGGTGTGCTGGCACTGGTGGGTGACTGGGGGCGGCTCTGCCGGGCAGGGCTGGCACTGCTCCGCCTGCTGACACACCTGGGACACCTGGCACTGCTTGTCCTGCCAACAGAAAACACAGGTTTAAGCTGCTGGACACGTCCTGAGCAGGAGGGAGGTCCATGTCCACCTGAGTGTGACTGGGAAGGGTGATGGAGGTTCCAGGGGGGTTAATAATCCCAATAAAATTGCTTTTTTCCCTGACTGAACACGAGGTTCCCTCACCCTTTCCCACTGCAGGGTTATAACTCACCACCCCCTCACGTCTGAGTTGCTGCAAGAGAAAAGCAGAGAGGAGACACTTCCCCAAGGTGTGTTTTATTACACATGCAAGTTTTCCTCAGAACTGCCCTCCTCATCTGACTTCAATCTAGATACACCCCAGCTAAAAAAAATGATGTGAAAATATGGTTTCCAGGACTAGACTCCACAATTCTTTTATTATTTTATTTGCACACCATCTATGGAAATAAAAAAGCTATCAGGATTTACAATTACCTTTTTCCCCCCTTTCCACCTCAGAGAATGAGTTTTACACCCAATACTTGGACAATGTGTCCTGTATCACAAGGCAGTTCTCAGCTTGGCAGCCATTCCCAACAAAAGCAAACAAAAATCAGAACCAAACCAGCCCAGAAATATCAATTTCCTGTTGCCACCTGAATTTTCTGTCTGCAGTAAATAATATAAACACCCAACTTACTTGGAGGGGATTTAACAGCTCATATTTTCTTATGGTCTTTTCATAGATGACATTATTTCCAGGACAGAAACTCCCTCTGAGAAAAGGGGATAATGGCTCCTGTAAAACACATAAACAAAAACATTCATGAATGTTGTCAGACAGCAAATTCAGGATTAGTTTAACTTTGGCTACAAATAGATAAGGAATATTTCTAATTTGAAGACACATGTCCTGAGAGATGTTCCTTTAGGAAGTGCACATTTGAATGGGTGTGGATTTGGAAACAAAGCAGCTGTGCCTCCGTGGAGACGGTGTGAAATAAATAAGCAGCAACACTAATTATTCTTAATAAAGCCTTGACTGCTGAGAGTGGGAGCCTGACTGGGCCCTTCTGCAGCAATTCCGTCTCTCACCATCAGAGGTGTGAGCTCTGTGAACTCCAAGGATTTATCATCCCCCATGGAGGCAGCCAGGCACTTCATGGAACCAGGACAATGAAGGGAATTCCAGCACCAAAGGGTTTCCTACCTGGTCAGGATTCTCAATAATGATCCTTCGAATAGTGCCCTGCAAGGAGGGAAACAAAGATTCAGTATTTCTGCACTTCAATTTCCCAAACCTTGTCTGGCAGAGCTCAGGATTACACGAATTCCCAGCGTCACTGGCTGGGAATACACTGGGATGCACAGCCCACAGTCACCTGGAGATGTTTTCAGCCCTTCCCACAGCCCATCACTCTCCATTTCAAGAGGGTTTTTCTCAATCACCTCTCTGCAGGTCTGAGGGAATTAGTCCCTATTTTGTGCCAGTGCAGCAGAACAGGCTACAAACCCAAACTGGATGAGGTCCCCATGGATCCATTTCCCTGCTCCCCAGTCACTCTCTTTCGCTTCTGGTCCTTCATGTTACACATCCAGGTCAGGTGGTGCAAATGGAGGCGCATCTTTTGTTTCACAACGGGAAGAAAATTGGTATTTTGCATGAACTCCTCCAGGAAAGGGCAGAGGAGCTGCCCACCAACCCCACGGGGCCACACAACTCTGGAAACGCTGCCCACAAGGAACATCTGCCCAGGCCTGAATTGGAAATGAAAAGGGCCTTTTCAAACTGCAGAAATCCCTAAGTTTGTTAATTTTCAAATAGATTTTTCCCTTCTTTCCCCAGCAACTGCAGACACTGTCCCCCACCAGCTCTAACAGATCTCACACTTTGCTTCTCCACAGCCTGTTGTTTATCCAGGCAAGCAAAATTCCCACTGAATCCAGCAGTGCACTGTTTATTCCTCCTCACAGCGGAAACCTCCATTTTTCACAATAAATCTTTTCTTCCCCAAACCCACGGGGAAGTTCGTGCTGCTGCACTTGGGTCCTGGCGACACTCTGAGCTGGGGGAGAGCTGCTCTGAAGTAGGTCATGTTTTCTCGAACTGTTGCGTAAGTTTAGGAAGCCTGGAGCAGTTTTCCAAATCTCCCATGAGTGAATCATAACAGCACCAGGAAAGAGAAAATCAAAGCGGAAAAGAAACTGTTTTAGCAGCAATCGTAGTCATTTAGAAATTTCAAAATTAAAAAAACCCCAAACAAATAATGATTTTAAAACGAACAAACAGCTGCAGAAGCTCCGAAAGCTGCTCAGTGCTTGTCCCACACCGTCCAGAGGAAGGTCCTTATCTCATGTGCAGAAATGCACAGAACCTAAGAACGTTTTGNACACAAACAAAAACATTCATGAATGTTGTCAGACAGCAAATTCAGGATTAGTGTAACTTTGGCTACAAATAGATAAGGAATATTTCTAATTTGAAGACACATGTCCTGAGAGATGTTCCTTTAGGAAGTGCACATTTGAATGGGTGTGGATTTGGAAACAAAGCAGCTGTGCCTCCGTGGAGACGGTGTGAAATAAATAAGCAGCAACACTAATTATTCTTAATAAAGCCTTGACTGCTGAGAGTGGGAGCCTGACTGGGCCCTTCTGCAGCAATTCCGTCTCTCACCATCAGAGGTGTGAGCTCTGTGAACTCCAAGGATTTATCATCCCCCATGGAGGCAGCCAGGCACTTCATGGAACCAGGACAATGAAGGGAATTCCAGCACCAAAGGGTTTCCTACCTGGTCAGGATTCTCAATAATGATCCTTCGAATAGTGCCCTGCAAGGAGGGAAACAAAGATTCAGTATTTCTGCACTTCAATTTCCCAAACCTTGTCTGGCAGAGCTCAGGATTACACGAATTCCCAGCGTCACTGGCTGGGAATACACTGGGATGCACAGCCCACAGTCACCTGGAGATGTTTTCAGTCCTTCCCACAGCCCATCACTCTCCATTTCAAGAGGGTTTTTCTCAATCACCTCTCTGCAGGTCTGAGGGAATTAGTCCCTATTTTGTGCCAGTGCAGCAGAACAGGCTACAAACCCAAACTGGATGAGGTCCCCATGGATCCATTTCCCTTCTCCCCAGTCACTCTCTTTCGCTTTTGGTCCTTCATGTCACACATCCAGGTCAGGTGGTGCAAATGGAGGCACATCTTTTGTTTCACAACGGGAAGAAAATTGGTATTTTGCATGAACTCCTCCAGGAAAGGGCAGAGGAGCTGCCCACCAACCCCACGGGGCCACACAACTCTGGAAACGCTGCCCACAAGGAACATCTGCCCAGGCCTGAATTGGAAATGAAAAGGGCCTTTTCAAACTGCAGAAATCCCTAAGTTTGTTAATTTTCAAATAGATTTTTCCCTTCTTTCCCCAGCAACTGCAGACACTGTCCCCCACCAGCTCTAACAGATCTCACACTTTGCTTCTCCACAGCCTGTTGTTTATCCAGGCAAGCAAAATTCCCACTGAATCCAGCAGTGCACTGTTTATTCCTCCTCACAGCGGAAACCTCCATTTTTCACAATAAATCTTTTCTTCCCCAAACCCACGGGGAAGTTCGTGCTGCTGCACTTGGGTCCTGGCGACACTCTGAGCTGGGGGAGAGCTGCTCTGAAGTAGGTCATGTTTTCTCGAACTGTTGCGTAAGTTTAGGAAGCCTGGAGCAGTTTTCCAAATCTCCCATGAGTGAATCATAACAGCACCAGGAAAGAGAAAATCAAAGCGGAAAAGAAACTGTTTTAGCAGCAATCGTAGTCATTTAGAAATTTCAAAATTAAAAAAACCCCAAACAAATAATGATTTTAAAACGAACAAACAGCTGCAGAAGCTCCGAAAGCTGCTCAGTGCTTGTCCCACACCGTCCAGAGGAAGGTCCTTATCTCATGTGCAGAAATGCACAGAACCTAAGAACGTTTTGCCTGGATAAAATTATGCTCCTTTTTGAGATACCCAAACTCTTTCATTTCCACAGATACATTTCCCTCTCTGCTTTACAAACAGGGCTTTGCCTGCCCTGCCTCCCATTCCAGCTGAGCAGGCTGGGCTGGCACAGGCTGGGAGGGGACCCCGTGTCTGTGCCAGCCTGGACTGTCCCACACACGGCTCCCACTCTTCTCCACCCAGGGCCTCTGGAGCCTGGCAGGACCATGGCAAGGGACCATTTGCCATCGTTCCCAAGGGACACGGCTCAGGCTGATCTCTCATTTGCAGCCACGCTTTGGAGACGCAAAGTTTCTGACTGGGAGAAGGAAAGGGAAGGTGAGATCCCAAAGGGGAGAGAGATCAGTGCTGTCCTGGATTTCAGTGGTATGACTGGGTTTGGAATCATAACAGCCTGACCAGTCAATCTGGGTGTATTTTATGGGATCAGAGTGGTTTGGGTGAGAAGGGACCTTAAAGATCCTCTAGTCCCAGCCCCTTGCCATGGGGTTTATAAGGATTATTTCAAAAGGTAACACTAATAACTTGCATATATTTTTTGCTAGTATTTTAATATTTTTAAATCTTCAAATAAGCATTAGATAGATTTATCCAGTTATTGTGTGCAAATCTGATGCAGAAGCAATCAGTACACTCATCTTATTCCAACAGGTTTCCCTTCACTTCAGCCAACCTGGTGATGAAGGTGAGAATTTCATCTACGTCAAAGCCCTTTATCCATAACACATTGTCTTGCTAATTACAAGTAATCCAGTCATCTCATCAGAATTTATGAGTTACATTTGGCAGGTGAAGTGGGGAAATGGTTGGCTGGGTTTGAGGGTTACAACACACACCAATCCTAAAGCTGGTTAATATTTCACCATTTCCATGAGAGCCTTTTGCACATCACAGAACTGAGCCCAGATGTGGAGAGACATTTCTCACATGGACAGATAACCCTGTCAGGGTTCTGCCCTCTGCACTG
>WEKX01001762.1:0-10458 GCA_013390025.1 Pitta sordida | reverse complement strand
TTCCCCTAGTTCTTTCAGGAGCTCTTACTCAACTCAACCATTTAATTGTGCTCCTTGCAGTGAACACCAAGTGTGCTTTCTCTACGGATAATAAGAGAAAATTACTTTTAGTGTATCTAGTATAGACCTCAGGAAATGAAGACTATTTCCCCAGTCTTAAGATGTAATGAATTTCCCTTTTCTCTTTGGAAATTCTTTAATCCTTTTTATTTGTCTTTTTTCCCCCCCGAAATTAACACCTGGTCATTTAATGTGAAAATTCCTTTTCACAAAGCTGTCTATAAAATTACAAGAGTTATTTCTACCTACACAGTGGCCTCAAATTATTTCTGTGTGATTCCTGTCAGCAGTTTCAGCTACAAACTCCAGTGTGTAAATATCCAACCTTTCAGTCACAGCAGAAGGAAAGCAGGGCGAGTAGAAATTATATTTGAGGATTGTATGATTTTTGTCTAATACTTAAGCAAGCAAAGAGAAAAAGAACTGTAATATTTTTATGCTTGTGAATTATTCAAATGCACTAATATTTTGATTTAGAGCAGGTTTACTACCTGCTGATACAGTCTAATAATGACAGAGTGAACTGGAAGGAGAAAGCATCTCAATTATATATCTTGTTTCAGCTTCAAAAATTAATCAATTTTAAAACCTACACAGACCCATGTTTTCAGAAATAGCATCTGATTTCAGATTTACAAGGGTATAGGTTAACAGGTTTTAACCAAGAATTGCAGCAACGGCAAATGCAGAGTCACAATTCAGTTACCATCTTTATGTCCAGAAACTCTGCTTATCTTTTATAAACACTTCATTTTCTATGTAAGTATAGAGACAGGCTGAAGTCTGGAGGGTGAACTGATGTTTTTTGCAGTTTTTCACCCAGCTGACATGGGTGACATTTCAAGATGATACAGATGACCCCTTCAGTGACCTGTAGGAAGTTTTTTTCAGGTTAGGTTTCTGATATTGCATGAAATGCTGGTCTCAAGCCATTTTCTTTATCTGACATGGCTCAAGCCCACGCAGAAAGGTCAAGTAACTTGCCTTAAGTGACAGAGTGACTGAGAGGTTCCTGGACCTCTGCTCCCAGCTACTAGACCTCACATGCTCTTCAGCCACATTGAACAGAAATTCAGCAGCCTGTGTCATTAGAAAAGTGTTACTGCCTCAAGTCACGTCTTGTCAAAACTATGTCTAGAGGGGGAAGGCAATATCTAAAGGTGTAGGAAGATATGACTTTTGCCCTCATCAACAAGCTTGAAAAAGCCTGGTTTCCCCCTCCTTTTCCCCCATCCCATCTGGCTCAATAGCAATCAGTGCATCTCCCCTCACCAGCAGCCTGCTGCTGCATCACGACCTTTACAAAGGGAGCAGATTGCAAAATACATTTCTGCTGCAAGGCTTATTTCTTTTCAGTCGTAACATCCTGACTCATTTAATAGACTAAGTATCTGGGATGGAGCCCAAAACTTTGTAGCCAGATTCTGTTTTCTGTCCCTTAGGGGAATTAAGTCCTTCAAACAGTGTGAGCTTGAGACCCCTCTAGTGTTGCCTGCTTGATCCAGGCACGACAGAACAGAATATTCGGAGTTGGAAGGGACCCACAAGGATCATCGAGTCCAACTCTTAACACTGTCTCCCTGGAGGGAATTGAACCCGGGTCTCCCACACGCCAGGTGGGGACACTTACCACTGTACTAAAGTGGATTTCAACCATTGAAATCCACTTTAGTGGATCCATAAAGTGGATTTCGACCATTGAAAAAGAAAGGAAAAGCCTATTCTGCTGAAGTTCCCAGCAAAATATTCTTGCTTTGTTTTAAAAAATGCTCTTAAAAGACCTACACATATAATATAAAGCAGTCAGCCATCCAGCCCCAGACTCTAAGTGCACTATATGGACAGGTTAGTCACAAGGCTCTCATTGACTTTTATGGGAGTTTTGATACAAACCCCATTTGCTGGGTATTGGTAACCTGTATGCTTATTGTCACTGGAGAAAATTTAAGAGAAGCAAAATACCTTGAGGAAAAGCTCTGGGATGTCATGACAGTACAGCTCAAATCTTATATTACTCTTGAGTGTCTGAGTGGGTTGGCGATGCCATGATTCTGGAGCTCTGATGGGAGATTTTACAACCTGTCTTATTTCTACGTGTCTGAAGAGCCCTGGAAATTCTCCTGCAGCATCTCACAAGTCTTTGTGATAGCAAATACGTGAATAAAAGAGAAAAAAAAATCTCAGACTGTTTCTGAAGATAGCTTGGGGAGTGGGGGAATTTTAACTTATTCGTACTGGTTTGCCACATATAGATAGAGGCTGCCATTTTCCTAACCCCTCTGAATATTTAGCATTCCAGCAGAGGTATTTTTTTATTGGCTTGTACCATAAATCATAGTGTCATGGGTCTTTTGTGCATACTAAAAAGTTAAAGAGGTTCACCAGCTCAGCAAAAATGCACATAAACGTTACAAACCCTGATTAATTCTGAGATTTTGGGAATCAAAAAAAAAAAAAAAAAAAAAAAGCCCAGAATTATAGCTTGACGGGATAAATCTACGAGGAAACAACTGCATTAGCAGTAGATATTTGTAGTGATTAGACACGCTTGTTAGAATGAAACCAAATGTATCCTACTTCCAAATACGATGCAATACATCTTTTCTCCTCAAAAGATTTATATCTTAATTTTAGACTTGACACTTTAAGTGTGTAAGTGGATCAGCTCAAAGAGCAGATCACTTTTCTCATTGAGAACATGAACATTTTAGCAGCACCACTGTGCTTCCTAATGCCCTCATTGCCTCTGTTTTTGGAGATAGTACAAAAGCACTAAGTCTTTCTGTCAATGCCCTTGAAAGAGTGGGGAATCAGTGAATTAGTTGAATTGAGAAAAATATCAAGAAGTCTATTAGCAGTAGAGGATTACAAAGAGAGTGTTGTACAAGGAAAGCAGTCAGCTATACAGTGTCAGTCTAGATTGCACATTGGACAACGAGGGAGCTGAAATTTGATAGTGTGTGAAGAAAGAGCTGGTAGATTTACTCAAAATATGGAGCAAATCGACTACTCAAAAGTAAAAAGAGTAACTGTAACAGATGGTTCTTTAGGAAGGCTCAGAAAAGGGAAGGTCACAAATACCAGACTAGTAGAGGCCTAGGAGATAAACTGATTAAATGGAAAGAAAACAAGGATATTGCTTCTCTGCAGAAAAAGCAAAGTCAAAATATTCTTATGTCATGCAGGTGGGGTGAACAAAAAAGCAGATGTCAAATGGGATCAGCTGGGAAGAGTAGAGTCTATTCTAAATATCTGAGAAAAAAAATTTAAAAATAATACAATATATATGTCTGTGTCTAAACAACTAATATAAGCCACAGGGTTTTCTAGGATTCTGTTCACTGATTATCTAGACAGGAAACCTGCCCAAAATGTACTGTACTGAGGCTCCCTTTCGGCCAGCATTTCTGCACTTAGTTCCATGGAAACTATGGTACGGACAGGTAGGAGGAAAAGGCCTCATGTTGACATCCAGATCCCATCCCAGATCTGGGATGTGTCCAGGACCTGCACTTGGAACCAGAAGCCAGGAAGCACAGCCAAATCCCACAATATTCACACTGTTTTAGCAGAGAGCAGGAGGATCGTGAAACCATCACTGTAATGCAGCTGCGAAAGAGGCAAAGCTTTCTCCTGAGATTGAATGGTGGAAGGATTTCCAGCGGAGACAAGGAAGCATTAATGCCTTAGAGAGGCCTTGTCTGGCACAGTGTATTCAATGTCCTCCAAGCTGGAAGATGCAGAGGCAAGAACTACCTGGGTAAAGGAGGGACTGACATTGAAGGAATCGGTGAAAGACAGAGCTGGGTGTTTTAGTATCTCCATAAAGTAGAAATAATCACTATACTTTGACACCTGGGGACAAAAAGGCCATCAAATTCCTGTCTACTGACTTTCCAGAACTTTCTACCATCCCATTTTGCCTACCTGGAGGATAACAGCATCACCACCAGTTACCACCTGCTGCTGTTCTCCCATCCATACCTTAGCTGCTATTAAGGTGGAGAAGAACTTGAAGGTTTCCCCAGGTGGAGGCATTGTTGTTTGTCCAAAATAGCTGTGTTGTTCAGGCCCGTATTACTTGCTCTCTCCATAAATTCAGCTCTTGACCGTGGTTTTGGTTTTCATTTTTTTTCTGGCACATGGCATTTGGTCCCACAACACACCCAGTGGCTCAAGCCAAGAATGACACTTAATTTTCAAGCAGCCATATTGATGGTGTTATAGCTAATATAAATTATACCAGAATATTTAAAATAGCAGCAAGTTCATTTGGTTGCCCAAAAATAGAATATGAAGGACTCTATACTTTCTTTTTAATCATTTTCACTCAATAGATGAACACTTCGCAAGCAATTGTCAAAGCAAATTGGCAAAAATCAGCAAGCAAAGCCAAGTCAGGTGTTAGAAGAGGTTATTAAATATTTGAGTTTGGGAACATTGATACAATGAGAAATCCTATGTTTTCACTTAAAAAAAAAACAAACGGAGGGGGGGGCGGGGGGGGACAGCCAAAACCTCTCTAATGAGGCTCACAAGAGACAGACACTTGTGAGGAGCAGACACATCTGGAGCAAGATTATCGATTTGGGCCCCCAGCCCAGCCTCACTCAGGTGCCACCAGGTTTGCCCATCTGTGTGTGTGCTTTGTGAAGCCTCTGCCCTGTGCAGAAGACCTTCAGCAGAGAAACCACCACCCAAATTCTCCTCAAAAGACAACCCAAAACAGATTTAAGGTGACACAGTCTTTACAGAGCAGTAAACTGAGTCATTTTTCAGGCACTGACACCTGCTTGCGCAGCTGACTGATTCTCACACCTGGCTAAACAGATGAGTGAATTTGCACCTGGAAAACTCATTTTAGATTTTTTTTTTCATGCAGAAACTCTATGATGTTACAGTCTCTATAGAAGTTTATTCCTAGAAAAGACCATGTGCAGGGCTAGTAATCTGAGGTACAAGCTGTCTCCCAATCCACAAGACAGAAAAATTGGGAATAAGAGAAGCAGAATTCTTACCCTGGGTTTCTTGAATATTATAGAAAATCTGGAGGCACGTTGTCCCTCCCTTAATTCCATCAATACTTGAAAAACACTTAAAGCTAAAGCCTAGCATAGCCATGTACTGACCTCCTGTCTTCTCCAGGCTTTGCCAAACTTGTTAAAGCATTTGCACACAACAGTTTTGTGTCTCCGATTTCTCTCTCTGAATGAAAAGGACAAAATCACAAGCACCCTGGTCCATTGCATCCTTCCTCTTACTGAGCACCCTAATTCTTCTCCCCAAATCAATAAGCCAAAGTTGAATGAATGGCTAGACAGTGATCCTGAAGCTTGCCTCTCCTGCTGCTGCTGCAGAATAAGAGATGTGCTGGAATACATAGGCTCATCCTCAAAATGGCTGAGATGCTGGGATGCAAAATTAATTTCCTGAACACCAACCTCAAAGATTCTAACTTAAGATCTGCAACCATATGCTGTGCCCATGGGCCAAGCGTGAAGAACCATGCCTACTCCAAACTGTACCACTTAGATGGACCAGAGCAGAGAAAAAATCCACCAATTTCTTTGGAGACATTCTTTTCCTCACCATCATAGTATTGGCTTTATATTTTCATCTGTCAGCAGTAAGGTGCAGGTGATAGCAGACGCCTCCAGGATTTGCAATGAATAATTTTGATCTTGAAAACATTATCTAAAATATTGTGCTGACAGCAGTACCTGGAAATAACCCATGCAGGAGACCCCAATAAAGCTGATGATATGTCAGAAGAAGAAATCTATCTATTTCTGCCATTGTTGTTGCTATAAGAACAGTAGGAATTAAACAGAGATGAAACTGAGCAGTCAAAAGCCTCTGACAGCCAGGGAGCATCAGGGTTGCTTGGAAAGTAGTACTTCCAAGAAAAATTGGTGAAATTATACCACATTGCATAGCCTTCACCATCCAGTATATTGCTCAGTGAGCTAGGAAATGCCTGGGTGCAAGCATCAGTTTGGAAACACCAATGGAATTTTGCTCAAACAAGACAAAATAGGACTGACCCATTAGGTGTGAGAATTGGCAGCCCAGTTGCATGGAAAAAGCAGAGCTGGTGGAGGCTGTGGATGAAACAGAAGTTTCTTCATTGTGCCAATCAATCATTTAACACCTTTGTCAGTTTGTGCTACCCACAAAATTTTAGTGGGATATTCAACTAGAGAAGCTAAATATAAATTTATAGGAAAATGTGATGCCACGTACAGTGATGCCTCACTTGGGTCTGAATAGGACCTTCATTTCTATGCTCTTCCATCTAGTTACTTCCCCACAGAAATGTGACCATAACAAAGAAAGAAATGGAAAGAGCAATAGGAAGAAGTATAAAGAAATATCCTTTGTCATTTGTTGGTTGCAACCACAGGAAAAAGGAAACAGCTCCTTAGTTTACCTACAAGTCTCATGGCCAGATTCTTAGAGGCAGCAAGAAGTACAGTGGAAGACTAAGAAAGAGACAGAAAGGAGTTTGCTTCTCTTTGTTTCATTACATAAAATGATTGGAGAGATCTGTGGTTTGGGGGAAAACAGGAAAAAAAAGACAGATCTATCATATCTAGACCCGATACAAAAAGAAAATATGTAAAACTCTGAAAGTTCTACTCTGAAAATTAGATGGTGAGTCTTGGGAGTAAGAACTGCACTCAAAACTATTCCTTATCTGCCATTCATTACTGGTTTCTGTAGCAGTCATTTCTGTCAGTCCTGAGATGCATCCAGAAATTTCAGAGTAAAACTGGGTTTATTTACCCCAGTGAGTGCATCAGTCTAAATTAAGTCTCCAGTGGATTTGCAAAAGAATAGCTTATTCAACATCTGCAAATGGCTTTATATATTAGTATTTAGAAGAATTAGAATCATCTCCTTTTCTGCTTTTTAGCAAAATCTGTAAGACTTCAGGGGAATAATAGTCACACCCCCTTCCCCAAAAAGCCAGCAGCTAAGATTTTGAATAAAACCCAGGAACAGATCTGCTGACAAAGATCTTAATAAAGTTCAGGATGTTTACATATACAGCCAGATTTGTGTCTGAAAACATCTCACTGAGGCTCACTTTCCATCCCCTGCTTGATGGACATTGGGTCTCCCACACCTAGAGGATCTGCCCCACATCTTGATTCCTTTCTGGGAGCAGGGAGGATCATCAGGGTCTTGCCTGGCAACCCATGGGGCCCGAGTTCTCCGCAATTTCACTCACAACACTCAAGTCAGATGGTTTTATTCCTTCATAGTTTCATTGTTTTCTTTATCCAAGGAGGTGATAAAGCATTGCCTACTGCTTGCAGACACCAGGCAGGAGGCTGGGAACATTTTCCTTCCCATCTCTCTTTTACCCTTCCCCCTGAGTCTCACTGGGGTTTGGCATCAGAGAATCAAACTGCATCATCAGCTTATTATATCTGACCGCTTGAATTTTAAAAGTTCACAAACACAAAAGGCTGCAGAAGATTTTTCAATTTAGCTTAGCATTTGTGTCCATCAGCTCCTCTGTTTCTTTGTAATAAACTTATTAAAACTCTGTGTTTTGGTTCTATGGATTTATTACTTGGATGCTTTTCAAAGTCTTAATCTTGGGGGGTTTCGAGACCTTAAAATGTTAGAGAGTTTGGGTTAATCTTTTTTGCTTTTTATATTCTCATAATTTTGGTCCACTAAAAACAAAGTATAAATAGTTGGCTTTACTCCTATCTGCTCTGCCTAAAGTTTTGATAACTTAAATGCAAGCAAATTCTTCTTTGAAGCCAATTAAACTTAAGACTTTTGTAAAGAACAAGACTTGAAGAGGAAAAAACCAGATACCATATATAAAGTCATGTAGGATTCCATTCCTTTTACCACAATAATAGTCTTGAAGGGTTTGCTTTCACAAATAATTCAACTCCAGTGAAAGTGATATAACTCAGTTGAAATCAGAGCAACAGCTCTGAACTTTGATTCATTTTTTTCTCAAATAGTTTAAACTTTCAGTGACGTGTGATTTAATGAAGACAAAATGGAACTGTCTATTCTCGCTACTACCAAGTAATTTAATACACCTTCTTTTCAGCTGTAGATAAACAGAGAATACCATGACAAGGCTACATCATCTGCAGAAATATTCACTTGAGAAGGAGATTGATCTTGGAAGTCCTAAAATAAAGTGAATGTTATTGCTCCTATGAGCTCATCCTCCCCAGCTGTAGGGCCAGGATGAGGTAGAGGAACAGCAGTGAGAAGCAGAGGAGATGGTGTCCTCTGCTGTACTACTGGGCTGTGTGACAATGTTGACCCGTCAGCCAGAAGTTTGCCGTCTCTGTCCCAGATTAATTAGAAGAGTCAATAGTTTAGGTATGCATTTCAAAATATAGAAGGAGAATTAAGAAAAAATATACAAGAAGTAAAGGAGCTGAAATCTTAATATTTAGATATCTCCAAATGATTTATGTAAGATTTATTCCTCCATGTTTATTTGAAGCTCAATAGACTGCTAGAGAGAAAACCAACATGTCTTACTCCCACATTTTATACCTATGACTGACTTATATGGGAAGTGTGAGGCCACTTAGCCCTTCTGCTTGCTCATTTAGTTGCAGGGAGGTAGAAGAAAACCTGGAATAAATATAATTTTTCTCGTCAGTGTGCTGGTAGGGTATTCATAGGGGTACACACACTTTTTTCTTTGCCTTTTCCATTCCTGCCATTTCAGAGGGTAACTGATACAAGTCAAGAGCTAGTTATAAGTCTGTATATCATTTTCCACATATAAAACACACCTTCTTGCATGCTCACCATCAAAAATTAGAATTTAGATGTGAATAACCAAAAAAGCCAATACCTTGGGGCAAACCAGATGTTACCAAGAATAGGACATGAGCTTTCTAGGATTTTTCTATTTGAAAATGCCAGCAATAACAGAGGGGATATTAAACACCATATATGCTCCCTTGCAGGTGTCTTTACTCAAAGAGAAATTCTAGAGGTATTAATTTAGCCAAATGAAGTTTACTTTTAATTTTTGAACATTAAATTTACAAGTTAGTTGTAAAAATGAACATACACAAGCATTTTGGTCAATAACTCCAATAATCACTCATTCTATATTTCTTTCAACAATATACCTCTCATATCAGAAATATTAAAAGCAATAAATAAATTACTGGCTTTATTCTGGACTTTATCAGTGAAATGAATTGATTGATTGTGATGGACTTATGTCACTAGATGGGTGGTACAAGGAGCATCAGAATCAGCCTTGATTTTTTTTAGAATGTACTTTTGAAGAACAGCTGGCAAAAGTACCTGGGTATATGTAATAATTTACTAAACTAGTGTCAGAACTCATATGTTCACACCATGAGGCAATTCCACAGCCCTAGGAAATGGCACAGGAGATATAGGAGCTCTTCAAAAGACAGCTAAAAATAAGCAGTAGGCAATCTCAATTGAGATAATAAAATTCTACAGAAGATTCCTCAAAAAGAGTGTTCTTACAAGTTTCTCCTCAATGACCAGAAGTAAGACATGGCCATTAAAACTGCAGTTATTATTGCTGAGATAATTAGCTACTAGAATGCTTCTTGTAACATATATAACTTCCTTTCTTCTAAGGAGAAGTAAAATTATTTCCTCTCAGAATTAATTTCATTTGCCTTCTTTACATTAGGGCCAAGGTAAACACACAAGAAACCTTGGGGCCAAATAATTATTATTTTTAAAGGCAAAAAAGGACGGGTACCATTTAATAATTTTTTTTCCTAACATTTAAAGACATATAATTCAGCATGTTCTTCTCACGGAAGAAGAGGTTTGTAGCTAAGTAGAGAGGGCAGCAGGTACAGAACTATATTTCACAGAATCACAGAATCACACGGAACACTACAAGTTGGAAGGGACCCACAAGGATCATCTAGTCCAACTCACCAGCTAATGCCCGTACAGAGACCAAATGCACATACCAGAGTGGTGAACATAAACCTAGTTCCCTCACAGGCTCACAGGCCACTCCGAGCCAGAAGGGACCCACAGGACCATCCAGCCCAACACCCCCAGCTAGACCATGTCACTAAGCTCCTCATCCAATCTTCTCTTAAACACCTCCAGGGATGGCGACTCCACCACCTCCCTGGACAGTCCATTCCAATGAGAGATCACTCTCTCTGTGAAAAACCTCTTCCTTACATTCAGTCTAAACCTCCCCTGGCGTAGCTTAAGACCATGTCCTCTCATTCTGGTGTCGTCAGTCTGAAAGAAGAGGTCTACACCCACCTGGCAACAACCTCCCCACAGGTAGTTGTAAACAGCAATGAGGTCACCTNCTCTGAGCTCGTCCGTCGAACCAATTCCTAACCCAGTATGAAGTTTTTCCATCCAGTCCATGCTCTA
>WEKX01001761.1:0-15713 GCA_013390025.1 Pitta sordida | reverse complement strand
ATATATATATATATATATTTAAATAAATACAACAAAATTCATATTTGGTGCACAAAATGAGAGAAGTGATAATTTCTCTTCTGATCCATCAGTCACTGACCAACTGGATTTCCTGTGCTTCATTTAATCTTCCTTCTACAATTGTGAATTGAGACATATTGGTTAAACACTACCACTACAACAGTTAGAAAATTACTTGAGGTATCAGGAGAACTGACCTTAACTCTGTTCATGGCAGAACTTGTGTTTTATCAAAAATCTAGCCTGGCTTTTCAGAGATATGGAAAGAAATATCTAGACCACTCTCATGTAAACTCAAATTATTATGAATTAACAAAATTACGTACTGTGCAATTCTGAGAATTGGAGTGGAAGTCTCTGGATGTTTCTTCTGTAAAAGAGACAAAGTCGGGTGGATAAACAAATTTTCATCTGAAGTAGAGCTTTGATTGTTCCTGTCAAGTGTGGCAATAGGATTTGGCAAAAAATACCTTTTCTCAGGCTGCTGAGAAATAAGTAATGCTAACAACTACTTATCTATTCAGAGCAATAACTTGTCATGTTTCTTGAAAGACAGATGCAGAGCAGGAGTGTCAAAGATCATCTCTTTTTGAATATGAGGATTTCAGTTCAAACAATTGCCCTTGCAGTTTCCAGACAAGTATTCAAGGCATCAGCTACAGGTGATGTGGGGAGCAATCAATAAGAATCTCCCAGCTAATGTTATTCCACAGTGCAAAATCCTACAACAGCAGAAAATGGCTAGATTTACCTAGAGTTAGTTCTGCTTTTAAAAGAGCGTCACTCTCCCTACCAATAAATATTTTATTTTTAAAAAGAGGTAACAGCCATAAGTAAGTTATTTGTAGTTTTTATGTCCTAATTCTATAACTACTTTACAAACTATTAGTGTTGAGAAGCATTTTGATGTTGTCATATTTGGCAATGAAGAGCAATTTTGAGTTGCACTACTTATCTCTGAAGTGTATTCAAATCCAGCTTTTCCATGACTTATCAAACTAAAAATCACCGTTATACTTTCTATTCCTTTTTAGAGATTTCATCCTGAGTCAAAAGATTGAAAAATATTTATTGAAACTTTTTTTACTGTAGTGAGAAAAGTCTAACATATGACCTGGAAAGACCAAAATATGTTTTAGAAAAATGAATGAACTGAGGAATCTATGTCAGCAGAATAGAAACTTGTTCTGTGTAACTGAAAATTAAAATTATCATTGAAATCTTGGCTTAGACCTCAAGATTCTATAATTTGTAGTAAAGAAACAAACAAATGTACACACACCCTGAATTGTTTGGAAGTAGAGCTCTTTATTTCTGATTGAGAAGATTCAGAAATAAATGCCTTCTCACAACTGAGTGACAAACAAATACTTTAAAATTATCTTTATCTCCCTTGATATGTCTGCCTCATGATACTTCAATAATTAAACTGATGAAGGTAGCCGTCAACTGAAAGGATAAAACTTTAGTCATTTAAATTCCATTTTATTATGTTATAACCCTAGCTGGGATTTGGGAAGAGCACTCACAGGAAGCCACTGCTTTACCTCACATTATCTATAAAGCCCAAGCCTTTTTTCTGCTGGGTTTATTGTTGTTTCAGACTCTCTCATTTGCTTTTCCTATTTCATACACCATTTACTCTATCATATCTTCGTATTTTATCTCTAGAAAATGTTTCCAAAGAAAGTTCAGAAAGTTATAAATGAAAGTACTTTCGTATGGTGCTGCTGCTTTTCATTATAGAAAAAAATTCTAGATTTTTGAGTTCTTTATGGAGAAAGAAGATTGAAGGAATTCTGTTTAAATTCAACGGGCCTCCCATTCTACGAACATTTTAAGAAATGTTAAAAATCAGTTTCTTTCCTGAGAAACATACTTTCATAGCTTGCATTCTGATGATTTAAAATGTAATTTGTGTCTTAAAAAATAAAGCATCTTGATCATATATGTACTAGCTCTTCAGAATTTATTGCCTAAGAGCCTTCCTGGAACCTGCTAGACACTGAGAATATTTCATCAGTTCAAATTTTAACTGCATTCAGAAAATGTTTGCCCAACTCTTTACTCAAATATGTGTGTGCATAACTTGCAGCAGTGATTGCAACAGACACAGCCACATGCAATTACATTGCGTGTAATAACTACAGCATGCAATTGGCAAACATTTTTTGGGTATTAATGAGTACATATTTTTGCATTGCAGCTTTATTTCTTTACCAGAAATAGTAATTTGTGAGAGTAAATGAGATGTGCAGACTCAAGCTCTGCTATCACACCAATAAATTGACAATAAAATAAGGCTGCTACTCAGTATCTCACTAAAATGCAGTTGCATTATAGAATAAAAACTACACCTATTCCCACACCTACAGGTATTTTTTTCCTAATCCATTTAGATTGTGTAAAAAGCAGTGACTTCTGGAAATCTCTTTTAAAAACCACATTGTTCTTCCATAGTCTTGCTAGGTTAATCCACTGTAAGATATTCATGTATGAAACCTCCATAACTGGGAGTATCTGGAAGATACTGATGATAAATGTTTTTAGCTTATTTTTACTAATCCTTGAACCAGGAAAATCCCCTTACTCTTCTGTGAGTTTTTCTGGTTTTGTTAAGTGCATTTTTCTCCTTGAACAAGTGTGATATGCAAGTAGCCTGGATAGTGAGGCATCTGAATTCAGACAAATCTATGTCTTGCCCAAATGGCAAGTTATATGGAATTGGAAAGAGTCACACTAGGTTTTCCAAAGTATATAAAACCAAAGAGTAGAAAAATAGAAAATGAAGTCCCACAACAGATGTTAATTATTGTGTTCATACACAAGCATACAATACTCCATGTTAATAAACCCTTAGTTGGGATGTCAGGGACATTCAGCCTCATGCTGTCTTTAGGTGACAAACCCTATTTGATGTCCTTAAGAGTTGTAAACTCAGGAATTAAGTCAGAATTAAGGCTATAGTCCAAAACACATGACATATTGCTGTCATTTCCGTGCCAGAAATATATATTTGCAGTCCATATAGCATGAATTTCTAAAAGATCTGAAATCCAAAATTATATGGGATTCAGTTATTTGCTGACTAGGATTTATGGGTGAACCATCCTCCAAAATATGTTTCAGGGAGTTCATGCTGGTGTTTGGTATATGTAATAGTCCTCTCCAAATAGATATCAGAAGTCAAATGTGATCTAAGCAACTAATTAAAACATTGTTAACAGGATAAAAAAAGAAAAGTGTGAGATATTTGTAACTGCAAGGATAAATTCTGGTCTCATTTTAGAAATATAAGTGAAAACATGATTTAGTGTAGTTATCACAATCTTAGTTTGAGGGAAATTTGAAGCAAAGGTTAGAGAGATCCAGCAACTTCAAAGGAGAGAAAAGAAGCTAAGATTATCTTGAGAGTTACAGTCATTTGACAATGTAACAATTAATAATTTATAACTCTAGAGCCTCTCGTGCTATATAATAAAAGACAATTAGGATTAGAGAATGCACAAAGATCTGTATTGTCTAGCCAAGCAATTCTGTCAACTTCAAAAACATCAGGTAGGTATTTTAATAATTTTTGACATCAACCTTTTGTTTAGTTTTAAATCTCAGCATTGTCAAAGAAGAAGGAAAACAATGTGTAGTGGTTTGACCTTGGCTGGATGCCAGAGATTCACCCACAACCTCTCTTTCACTTCATTCCTCCCCACCATACAAACTGGAGGAGGGAGAAAAAAAAAAAACAAACCTGAAGGATTATTAGAAACTATTAGAAATCTTTACTGTCACAGGCAAGAACAGGCTCCAAGATGGGGAAAGCAATGGATTTATTTCTAACAAGATCAGAGCTTAACATGAGAAGAATCATCTTAAAGGCAACCTTCTTCCCCATCCTTCCTTCTTTTTACAGCGGATATCATACTCCAGGAGACAAAGGGGGAACAAGAGTAGGGGAAAGCCAGGCAGTTGGTGTTTTGTAACCGGTTCAGGGTAGGAAGCCATTTTCCTGCCTTTCATAGGGTCCCCTTCCCTCCGCCACAGGAGAAAGTCTTTCATGACCATTCCCAGAATGAGTCCAATGCCAGGGGCAACAGGTCTTCCATACTCTGCTGTCTGGGGCTCACTCCACAGGATGCAGTCCTTTAAACACTGGCTGCGCTGCTTCATTCATGGGCCCCATCCCAGAGCACACATATCCTACCAGGTACAGTTCTGCTATACAGCGTGGACTCCTCCTCCACAGGGTACAACGTCTTTCCTAGGATCTCTGCTCCAAATGTGGGCACCAACATGTCTGCAGCCTTCCTCCAGCATCCTCCAACTCTGGCATGGGCTCCCTCTCCACAGCCACAGATGGATTTCTGCATCCCTGTGCTCTCTCTCTGTTCCATGGGCTGCAGTCTGCTTCACCATGGTCTATTCCACAAGCAGCTGGGAGACGTCTGGAATGCTTCCTCCTCCTCCTTCGGCCCTGGCCTTGGTGCCTGCATTGCTGTTACAACCTCTCACAGCTTCTCTCCGGCCATCTTCTTGCTGTTACTACGCTTTTTTTTTTTCCTTTCTTAAATATGTTTTCACAGAGGGGCCTCTATCTATCCTGATTGGCCTGGCCTTAGCCGGCAGCGGGCCCAGCCAGGAGATGGCTGGCATTACTCTGCTAGCTAGGAGGGAGACTTTCAGCAACTTCTCAAAGAAAAGCCTCCTCCACAGCCCCCTTCCACTGCCAGGAAAAACATGACCAACAGCAAGCCCATGACAAAATGCTATGGCATTTTTTGATAAATAACCAGTGAAACCATTGAGTTTTGCTGTAGAATGCAAGAGAGACTTTGAAAGGATAGAGAGGAATCAGAATTTTACACCTGGTGAAAAGCAAAGGTATATTATAAAGCTGGTAAGTAGTCTTAGGCAGCAACCTAAGTGAGAGAATTCCACTTATTCTTCCTTTGCAGCTTCCTATGCAGCTCAATCCCTGGGAACAGATATTGCTCCAAGGTTAATTTAATAGTAGGATGATACGTAATCTGAACCTTTCTATCTGTGCATTCTGTTCCTGTTCCTATTATGCAGGAAGAGATAAGTTCTTGAAAAAAGCTCTTTCTATTTATTCAGAAAATGTCTTAAAATGTACTTTTATCTACACCTGTCTTGACATTTTCCCTTATGAATTTCACGAAATCTATGAACATGAATTGAATTCTTCATGGGAGGTGCTACAGCAAAAGAAGTATTCCTTCTGATATAAGCAGTCTTAAAAGAAAAAGCAGTGGTTAGAATGTTTATTTCCAAGAGAAGATGAGTAAAGGAGAATTTGATGTAGTCAACAAAGACAATGAGAATTAGTAGCACTAGGATTTTATTTCATACTGTCAACAAAAATAAAAAGAAGGGCTATCAGGGAACTCAGAAGATAGCTGACAAATGAGGAAAAAAAGGATTATAAATGATCTTCCACATAGCGTGAATTACGCCTATAACCTAATTGCACAAAATTTACCTGAGCCTAAATACTAGTAAGAGCTTGCTATTTATGATTTATGCAGAGATTAAAAATACTCCCCAAAATACTTGAAAGTAACCCAAATTCTTGTATTTCTCATGCATAAACCATCACCTACATGAAGAGAAAAAGAATGTTTCAAAAAAACCCCTTTCATCAGAAGTCACTGACACTAGGACTGTTATAAGAATTATGAACTAAGTGGACCACTAGTTTGGTCCACAACAAACTTTGTCATCTCACTGA
Organism: Pitta sordida; assembly: GCA_013390025.1. Lineage (NCBI taxonomy): Eukaryota > Metazoa > Chordata > Aves > Passeriformes > Pittidae > Pitta > Pitta sordida. The sequence goes on along the minus strand of WEKX01001761.1, from coordinate 9,946 downwards.
TCAAATAGAACCTTTAGGTGTCACATAAAATATGTTTTGTAAAATAAGAAGTACCTTTAGATAATTTCTTGGAAGTTCAATCTTACTGAGGATTGATAATCCTTCCCCACCCCCCACCCCCCACATTAGAAGCAAAAACCCCATAGATTTTCACTTTGATGTTCTGCTAAATTATTTTGAAATTTGGTAGTAATTTATATGCAGTTGTTTTGTCTAACTCTTTTTATTGCTGTTCTTGTGGCTTGCAAGCTATAGAAGGATTTATTTTTGCTGTCGAGAACAAGGGAAAAAACATCTTTGAGCCAGCAAAGTGTCCCCCTGACCCCCCAAGGGCCAAAAGGCCCTGCCACAGCCTTGCCACCTGCTTATGTGCACCTGTGTATTGGGTATGTCTGAGCCCACAGCAGTCCTCGCAATGCTGTGCTTTGGAAGGGTGTTGATTACACACAAGTGTTTTGACTACAGCTGGGCACACTGCCCCTTCCCCCTAACTGAGGATGAGATTCTGGGAGGGCACACAAGCAGGCTAGCTGACTCAGACTGACCAAAGGGATATTCCATACCATATGATGTCAGTTCAGTTATAAAACTGGAGGAAGGGAGCAAGGATGGGGTAAATTCATTGTTCTTCCCAAGACGCGTAGGGGCCCTACTTCCCTGGTTGTGGATAATTCTGCGGATGGGGAAGTAGAGATTAGTTCTTTTGCTTTGCTTCTGCGCAAGCTTTTGCTTTGTTTCATTTGTGCTATATTAAACTGCCTTATTCCAAACCACCCTTTGTATATCATCTTATTATTGGGATTGAACGACCATTCGGGCCCCTGGCATCTAGCCAGGGTAAAACCTGTTACAACCTGCTTAATGCATATGCATAAGATTTAGTGAATATTCATGCCTCCACCATTACATCATAAATTTATATTTTGCTTTAAGCCTTTGACCAACCGCATCTGATGTTTTGCATTCCTTTGCTCTGTATTTTGACTAAAACTCCATTCTGTTTGTAATTCTGTGCTGAGAAATGAGAAAATTTTCTTTTACTATTCAGCTCTACTTTTTAGGCTCAGCAAAAGCCCTTAACACCTATTAATTTTCTAAATCAAATTTTTTCCAAATATTTCATTAAAATCTCCGAATTTTTAATTCCCCAAATCAAATGTTACATTGAGAAAACATAAACCACTAAAATACATCCCGTTTTAAATTTTAAAAAAACCCCTTATTTTCATCTAAAGTGAACAAGGAAGTTCTCTAAAATAAGAGGCATGTTTAAGACACCATTCTTTAAGTAGCTAGCCAGTAATACAAAAAGTGTCTAATCAGTAATACATGAAGTTCTGATATGAGTTTATTAGCTGAGGCATGGTGAAAATTCCATGGAGAATTACTATTCTGGATTAGGAACTGTTTGTCATTCTAAAAATAAAACAAAATTTATGCAGACGGTATAGTACGGATGATAGGCTGTACATATATACAAAGCATTGCTAAAAGGGATTGCAAATTCAGGAAGGCTGACAACCTGTTAAATTTTGACTAGTGAACACAATGGGAGACAAGTTCCAGAAACGACAGGCCTAGAAATAAGTAAATTCCTGAAACCTAACTGGGATTTCTTCTTTCAACCAACTCATTTCTACAATTTGCAAATGCAACTGAAAACAATAATTTAAGTAAAATTGCTCTCTGCTGAGTTAAGTAACATCTTTTAAAATAAAGAGTTGCTAACAGAAATAATTTTTAGCCTGGAAATTCTGAATAACTCATAGGTAAATTTTTCAGAGGTACTTAAATGCTGAGTTACAGCTCCTGCATGGAACTCAATATTGAACAGCATTAATTTCTGACCACTGTTGGAGGCAGATTAGGGCTACACAGAGCTGCTGTGGTTTGCATTGCTACCATTCATAGTATATTGGCACGAGAATGGGACAAAGATCATTGCTGTTGTTCCTACCCTCATACATGATAAAAAGGAGACAAGCTAGCCAGTAAAGGTGATGACAGTGTACACTACACGTTAAAGTATGGTGACCTAGAAAGTAACCATTAGAGAAGAAAACGTTTGGGTGCCCAGGTATAATTTGCAGATCTGCAGTTGGCACTTGTAAGTGCAGCTCAGGAGGGCAGCCAGATTTCAGGGCACAAGGAAAGAGGTGTGAGGAGGGTTTATCAGTTACGTGCTGCTATAATCAACTCTCTCAGTGTAATGATACTATTATAACTGCTAAAAGCATTCTCTATCAACAAGCATTCAGAGAAAGCAAAGCTGCAGAACAGAAAAGCTAGAAGAAAATCCTCATTCAGAGAGAAAGAAATTAAGTGAACACGCCTCAAAGAAAAATTCTTGTAATTCTCACAGGACAGGAAAAGGGCCTGAGATTCAGAAAAATCTCCAACTACTACTAATTAATGAAACTAAAACCAAAAACTTACTTTACAATGATCAAATTTCCTTTAAAAATTTTTGTGTTTGAAAGACATACAAAATTGGAGTGCTATTCTCTTAAATGTCTTTCAAAGAAAGTAAAAGCACTTTGAAAATTAACAGTCTTCTAAAAAATCCTTCTCCCTTATTCTTTAATGGGATCTATTTTCTCTGTTTTTTCCCCTAAAGGTCTTTCTAGCCACAAATATAGGCAATCTAACAGAATTGATAGTACAGTGTAAAAAAATCTCCCATGAAATAAAGCTCAAGACTCTAATGAAAAAAATAGTGATAGCGTGAAGTGTAGACACAAAATTGATTTAGAGCATACCAATCGAAATTTGAAGACTATTGATGTGCTGTCATGAAAAGGTAAATGTGAGGGTAAGCACATTAACTTAATGTGGACTGAAAATACACATGTGCAATCATGTACCTTTGCTCATGTGACCTGTGAAAGATCCCCAAAATGGCATAAAAATAGGAGGTTCAGAGGGTATATGGAAGCTTTAATAGATCTCATGTTTTCCAGAATTAGGCTACTGAGGTCACTAGTAGGCAGAGACAGTAACTTGTCTATTCAGTGAGTTTAGTAAGCACTGTTTGCATAGTTAGACTTAAACATCATAACTGGGAATATTCATTCTAGGTTACACTAAACTCCCATCAACACCTTTGCTCTCTGATGGGTGCCAAGAGTACAGTCACTTTAGGAAGTTAATATAAAGAGCATTTAACTTCAGTTTTGAAAATGGTGGAAAACTACAGCCTGTTCCAGTCTAAATGAATGATGAACTAAACTTCTTTGATTATTCTATTTTGCCTGCAAAATGTAGAGCATAATGTAACATTACACTTCAGTTTGTTGCTTTACAGATTGTGACTTTACTGGCAGAATCTGCAGTGTTTAAAGAACAATATTCAGTTGTAAGACAGATTACAGAAATCTGTAATATTTGTGAACTTCCTAAATTAAAAAAATGATTCAATGATTTTAGCACCTTTTGCAATAATCTTTCCATTACTGGAATAGTAATTTTGACTAACTGTTCAATAGATAGTGAATAAAAAGTTAGCTAAAAACTAAAACCATAATATATTGTTATTTTTTAAAATAATGAGAGCAAAGCAGTTTGAAAATACATTACCGTAACTGAAGGAAAAAATATATTTGTATCTATTACTTTTATTTATGAAATCAGTCTCAAGTAGGCATTAGGAAGAGCATGTATACTTAAAAAGGAAAGAAAAGAACATTATTTTAAACACTTGCCTGTCTTTTCAGTTGTTTTTCTGAATTGCATTGACCACTGATTTCTCATTGAAATTTATCAACTGTCAAGATACTGGAGTGAAAACAAGTTTGTCTCAGTAGGGATTCAAATGAACTGAGAAAATTAGATTAGTTGGATTCTGTTCTTGAAGCTTATTATGCTTCAAAGAAGAAAATGGTTTGAAAGAGAGAAATTTGGCAGAAAGAACATACAGGAACCCCGGGGAAAATTACATTGCAAATTTTTGTAAGAGAGAGATGCAATTGCAGATGTGTTAAAAAAAAGATCTNCTCCCTAGGTAGACCATTCCACTGAGAGTTCTTTAGTATCTCCAGGAAGGGAGACTCTACAACCTGTCTGGTCAATATGTTCCAATATGTGGTCATAGACACAGTGAAGAAGTTCTTCCTGTATCCAGGTGAAACTTCCTGCACATCAGTTTCTGTCCATTGCCTCTTGTCCTACTGCTTGGCACCAACAAGCAAAGCCTGACTTGATCCTCTTGGCACCCTCTCTTCCGCTACTTATAGACATTGATAGGTCTCTCTCATTCATCTGTTCTCTAGGCTGAACAGTCCAGGCTCGATCAGCCCTTTCTCATAAGAGAGATGCTCCAGTCCCTTAATCAACTTTATTACTCTCAAATTTTAGGAAATCAAATTATCAAATTATCAAATCAAATTTAAAAATCAAGTTTATTACTAGGGGCTCCATGTCTGTCCATTCTTGAGGATGCCAGAACAGGACANCAGTAGGGATTCAAATGAACTGAGAAAATTAGATTAGTTGGATTCTGTTCTTGAAGCTTATTATGCTTCAAAGAAGAAAATGGTTTGAAAGAGAGAAATTTGGCAGAAAGAACATACAGGAACCCCGGGGAAAATTACATTGCAAATTTTTGTAAGAGAGAGATGCAATTGCAGATGTGTTAAAAAAAAGATCTACTTAGCTTAATTAAATCAATTACTTCAAGGAATCAATGAAGTTCAGCTGCTACAATATAGGCTGTGGATTCCTTCTTTAATTTTTGTTTTCATTTCTGAGAACTATTTCAAGAAAAATCAAAAAACCCGGACAACTAAGCACATTATTTGCTTTTAAAAATTTAAACTGATACAAAATTTTCTTTCATATCCTAAGAACCCATCATAATTAACCATAAATAATAAAAAATAAATAAAACCACAGGATCATCTAGTCCAATTTCCAAGTGAAGGCCCACCTAGGGATCGAACATACAACCCTGGAACCATGGGCACCATGCTCCACCCATCCAAGCCTCCCATCATCTAGGCCATGTCACTGAGTTCCTCATCCAGTCTTTTCTTAAACACCTCCATGGATGGCGACTCCACCACCTCCCTAGGTAGACCATTCCACTGAGAGTTCTTTAGTATCTCCAGGAAGGGAGACTCTACAACCTGTCTGGTCAATATGTTCCAATATGTGGTCATAGACACAGTGAAGAAGTTCTTCCTGTATCCAGGTGAAACTTCCTGCACATCAGTTTCTGTCCATTGCCTCTTGTCCTACTGCTTGGCACCAACAAGCAAAGCCTGACTTGATCCTCTTGGCACCCTCTCTTCCGCTACTTATAGACATTGATAGGTCTCTCTCATTCATCTGTTCTCTAGGCTGAACAGTCCAGGCTCGATCAGCCCTTTCTCATAAGAGAGATGCTCCAGTCCCTTAATCAACTTTATTACTCTCAAATTTTAGGAAATCAAATTATCAAATTATCAAATCAAATTTAAAAATCAAGTTTATTACTAGGGGCTCCATGTCTGTCCATTCTTGAGGATGCCAGAACAGGACACAATATTTGACATGTGCCTCATTAGGACTGAGCAGAGGGGAAGGATCACCTTCCTTGTCCTGCTGGCAAATCATCTTCCTAATGTAATCCAGGAAAACCAGGACACACTGCTGGCCCATGAAGAGTTTGCTGTCCACCAAGATCCCCGTGTCCTTCTCCTGTAGGTAAGCCGCCATCTTGAACTGGTGCAAGGAGTTTATTGCTCCCCAGGTGCAGGATTCCCCCACTAACCTTTGTTGAATTTCAGACAGTTTTTCCTCTACCAGACTGGTAAAGTTGAGGGAACAGAATTTGCCTTCACGTAAGGACTGTGTGTTTCCCACCTCGAAGTTCACGTTTACAAAAGCAGAGTGTCTAGGATTCAAATAGCACAGGACAGATCAGACTTCTTCTAAGCTGTTGCTGAGAAAATTGCAAATGAATTGGTTTATTGTCCTGGTTTGGGTTTTTTTGCTCCTCTGGCAGCGAGGGGGTTAACAGCTCAGCTCTTGCCTGGGCCTCAGTCGCTGCCATGGCATTCAAGGTTATAGAGATAGAGACGGCTCTGTGAATAATCATATTTGTGAGAGAAGAAAAAAACGCAGTAGTAAAATGTAGAGTGCCAGGTCACAGCCTGTATGGAGAAGCTGAAATCTCTGAAGGCCCCTCGGGCCTACTAGAGAAGGGGTAGGAATGTTCTTCCAGGCATCCCGCTGCTGTTTGTGGAAAGGACCATGGTGCAAACCTATGGAGAGAGAGAGAGGAACCAGTGATGCAGAATCCATCTGAATCCACAACTGAAGATGGAGAATCATGCTGTAACAGCTGCAGATGTTTTTTCGGAGCCCAGAAACACATGCTTGGAGCTGAGAGCTCAGCAGAGATCCTTTGGACAGATGTTTTGTGACAGAATTGCATTGCAGTAGGATCTGAACTATGTACTTTGGGATGGGCTCATATATGAAGTACTACAGAGTAGTACTTAGAACACTGCATTCTGTGCAGTGACTCTTGGACAACAGAGGATGGAAGAACTGTTGTCCCCGGGTCAAGATCTCACCCCAGAAAGGGTCATTAAAGACTTTTTGTCTCGTGAGAGAGAGAGAGACAACTTTATGGAAGGGCAGAGACATGGCTCCTACCCTGGATCTGGTTCAGAAATACCAGCTTGCCTGGTTTTACCCCTATCCCTCTTCCCCTTTGTCTCCTGGCGAAAAAAGGGAATATGAGATCTGTTGTAAGAGAAGGAGGGGGGGCGGGGAAAGGTTGCCTTTTAAATGATGCTTCCCACATAAGTTCTTATCTTATTAGCAAATAAGTAAATCCTTTATATTCTTCACTGGTAGTTTGCCTTGTTTTTGCCTGTGAAAAGTTTTATTTTCCAGTTTTTTTCATCCAGGGGAGGTTGTGGGTGAATCTCTGGCATCCAGCCAGGGTCAAACCATGACATTTATCTAACATTTAATAATCAATCCTGAGACCTTCTTGGCCAATTTACTTAGTATTTAATTAGTGAAAGAAGAGTCTCTGTATGGCCTTTCCTGAACTTTCCTATAATTTAGGCATATCCTCTTGTCCTGTCAACAGTTGACATTAATATTTTTAGTTGCTATTTCTTCCCACATTGACTTTTTTTTTTCATTTCCCTCTACACTTTGCTTTACTGGGTACTAAGCAATTCTCAGGATTTTTCATATAGGACCTCAATTTCAAGCTGAAAATTCAAAACTAACTGTGAGAATATATTTCTATTTTCCACCCAGTCTAAATATGTGGAGTTTTAGTACTTCCTTGAGCTAATATCTTACTGATTTTTTCTGGATATAAATCCACTGTTTTCCATTTGAAATTGTCTAGACATGACAGGAGTTTAAAAGGGATGTTGAGCTGCTTGAGAGGGTGCAGAGAAGGGCAACGAGGATGGTGAAGGGACTGGAGGGCAGGCCCTATGAGGANGGTCGCTGTACGGGTATTAGATGGTGAGTTGGGCTAGATGATCCTTGTGGGTCCCTTCCAACTCATAATTTTCTGTGATTCTGTGATTCTGTGAGTTCCACTTCTCTTGCAGGAGCCTTCTGTAGGTAAGTGACACATATGTAGGAATCAAAGGACAATTCTTTTAAAGCTTCAAAGCACAAGTCTTCTAACATTAATAAGACCTATATAAACTCAGATTCTTCTTAAGGCTGAGTGTAACACCATATGGTCTGGTATATCCCTTTGATCCACTAGGAACAGCTGTCTCCATATGTCACCTCTATTTCTTGTGCATACCCAGCCTGCTTATTATGGGACAGCATGAGATGAAGAAAAGCCCCTGATGATGTCTAAGAACTACTCAGGAGTAACTGAGACACCCTTGTATTATCAACACCCTTTTCACCACATTTCCAAAACACAGCCCCATACAAGCCACTATAAAGGATTTTTTTTTTCAATACTGTGAATGTTGCAGATGTCTCTTTCCATTTTTATTTTGCTTTTACCTGTTCAGCGCTTAGCACAAGGCAATAGCACAGAAAAGAGAGATCATGTTTAGTAAGATCACGAGGAAAACATGAAGTAAGATCATTCCTGACTTCCTGATGGAACTATGTATGCTACCTGAAAAAGAGCTACGTATTGTAATTAGGGGTTTGGCGAGCTTATCTTTTCCACCCTCCACCTTGGGAAACTATTGTTTTTATAGCCTCTTCACCTTTCAAGCTCCTGTTGAGAATGTATGACATGAAAGAGAGAAGTTGTGGGTTTTGTTGACAACATTGTACATGAAATTCCAAATACGTTACATTAAAGGAGATATTCCAAAGAATTTTAGTTCAAAATGATGTTCACACACCTTCTGATCTTCCCCTAATATGTGTCCTTCTAAGGTGATGACTTAGTGATAGGAGCTGTTTTGGCTTTTATTTTTTATTTTGTTTGAGGTTTTTTTCTTTGTTTTGTTTTGTCTTTGTGGGGTTTTTTGTTGATTCATTGGGTTTTTTAAACTGTGCCTTTGCTAAAATGAAATTTATTTCCAAGCTATAAAAACAAACTCTTCTAAATATTTCTGCTGTTAAATACTGACTGTTCCATTTTGTTGATCTTTCAAAAGAGCTGCTTCCAAGGACACCTGGTTTCTTCATAATATTTAAAGGGATTTTCTGTTGTTACAAATTTACTTGATCAGGTAATGGGAGTATTAGTTCCCCTGGATTTATCCAATTTGTTGTCCCAAGTTGATCCACTTTAGTACAGCGGTGAATGTCCCTGCCTTCCATGTAGGAGACCGGGAGTTCGATTCCCGCCAGGGAGGTAGCAATGCCATTTAAGAGTCGGACTCGATGATCCTTGTGGGTCCCTTCCAACTCAGAATATGTTGTGATTCTGTTGTTCTGTAATTCCAACTGAAAAAAAAAAAAAATCACTCAAGTACAAAGCTTTGTCCCTAACCTTAAAAATAACACTGCTAGTATGGAGTAAATTGCACATAAATTGAGGCACTGACTTTTCAAAACATCTAAATTCCAGCTGAAGCAATTTTGACCAAGGTAAAGCACATATTAATGTCTGCAGGATAACACAAACCTGGTAGTTGAAAAAGTATTTTGTACAACACTTTGTTTGATTTGAAGTGCCCACACTCTGAAGATGGAACCAGAAGTGATGGTGAAGAGCTAAATGATTTGGACAACCCTGTTTAGACCGCATAGCATATGATTTATCTTGAGTATTGTTTCAAATCATTACCATATACATGAAAAAAACATGTTGTCCCAAAGAAACGTTTCCTGACATAGCCTTCATCAGCATGAGTCTACTACAGCAAAACTGTTCAATTTTTAAAAACCTGCATTTGCTAACATAGTGTAACGATGTGTGCCCACTGAAAGAACTCTCAGATTAATTTATGTATCTTGGATAAAGCAAACAATTTTTGTAATATTCGGTCTTAATTCCTTGAAGGAGCAGAACTGACTATTCAAAGAATAAGCTTATTCTTTAAGAACATAGAATTTCCACCATCACTTTTTATTTCAAGTGATTACCAACTTATGAATTTTCAGTGGAATTCCTTTAAAAAATGCCTCAGGCAACTATGCAGTGACTGAAATACTGATATTAATATTTGACTTATGATTTTAAAGAAAATTGAATTATTTAAATTCCTGTTACACCAAGCTTCAATCATTTAATAAGGATCTTGGTGAAATTTTAATTTGTAATGTATTTTTGGGACCGATTTTTATTAGTGCTAGGATAAGAAATTAATTTAAAATGAAGATGAGTTCTTTTTTTCCTAATGTTTAATAACTGTAAAAATTATCTTAATTATTTGAATTGTCTAAGCAGGACAAAATCTGTCCACACTTCACTTGAAATATCACTTCTTCTCACATTTTTATTTTCCTATAGCAGATCTTGAAAGGATAACATCACAAGTATCACAGTATCACAGTATAAGCA
>WEKX01001750.1:54692-88875 GCA_013390025.1 Pitta sordida | reverse complement strand
ACTGTTTCAGCCCCTTAATGTCTAAATGGAGTATCAAAACTTTGTGTGTGAAAACAAGTGGGGCAATGAGTTTTGGGGGGGGGGGTGTTAATGTCACAGCTAGTCATGAGTCATTAAAATGTATATTTATAATATATATATTCTATTACGTGGCTTAGGAAGAAACCTGCTATTAACTGAGTCATAGAATAGATTGAAGTGTCACTCTGAAACTTCATTGATTTTCAGGAATGTTGTTCAGGTTAAGAAGAAATCAAGGGAGTATGGGGGAAGGGCAAGTGAAGTTGCCATAAATACGCAAGGAAATCACTGTGTACAGCATCTTATTGCCCCTCTTAGCATTGATCAGACTAGTAGAGTGCACTCTGCTTCTGCTGCCACAGACCATAATACAAACAAAGTCAGCAAGGCAGCTGAAACCATTTAGTCAAATTTACATCTCATCTAACCTTTGCCAGAGGTGCCCCATAAACAGAACGGAATTGGGAAGAATAAAAAGAATGGCAAAATCCTATTTAACCAATTTATTTCTGAAGTGTACAGCAAGTTTTACACAGTCCTCATGGCATTAGCTACAAGGAATGAATGTAAAAATTGCAATGCTTCTAAATAAAAGTCAGATTACTATAGATTACATGAGAAAACAGCAATTTCATTGGATTTGTGCAATGCTCATTTTAATATTGACTCTATTTAGTGTAATGCTTATGATGAAGATCTGCATTTTGTGATTGAAAACTAGATATCTAAACAATTTTCTAACGTACTCAGAATATTCTGTGATATGTTGATAATATGATACTGATAATATTAGGGCTATTCAGAGTCGTAGTCATACACAACAGTCAGTTAAAGTAGGAATTCGTATTATAAGAATAAGAAAATATTTCCTTCTGTGTCCAATATAATGTAAGTGAAGCAGGAAATTTTCATTCACTGGGCTTATGGGAAAATAGATGAGGTTTTCTTTTATGTCTCAAGCTACTATAAAATAGTTATTTTTCAGGTTTTTTCATATATTTTCCAGTGAAGCAACTACATATACCATGACACCACTGTTTTCTTAAGCAGATTATTACAGACAAGTTGCAAAGATACAGGTATTATTATAGACATTTATCTTGAATTTCTTACTTCCAAAAAGAAATTAAATAGCCTCTTTGCTTAATTTTATTAATATGTTCTCCATGGAATTGCATTCCATTATGTGAACTGAAATTCAGTATTGGAATAAATAATTGCAATATCCTCATAGCTGGGTGGTAAATTCAGGCTTGGTTAAAGTATGTATTTAAGTATTCTTAGCTTCAGCAAACCAGGTTGAATCAGCCTAAACCTTAATCACCTTTTTATGATTTTGTGTATGTGGAAGCAGTGTTTTCCTAACAATCTAATAATTTATGATCAGCTTGAGACCTAATTGCATATTGGAATGGGCTGCCCAGGGAGGTGGTGGAGTCGCCGTCCCTGGAGGTGTTTAAGAGAAGACTGGACGAGGAGCTTAGTGACATGGTCTAGCTGGGGGATGTAGGGCTGGATGATCCTGGGTCCCTTCCAGCTCGGAGTGGCCTGCTTGACTGTGAGGGATATAGGTTGGTGTTACGCTCTGGGATGTGCTCTCGGTCTCTGTACGGGTGTTAGATGGTGACTTGGACTAGATGATCCTTGTGGGTCCCTTCCAACTCATAATATTCTGTGTGTGATTCTGTGTGAGTAATTCCAAAGAAGTAAAACTAGTAATAAAATGGACAGGAGAAAGGAAAAAAACTCACATAGTAAATCCCCTTGCTAACGAATGTTTCAGAAATTACTTCCCATTAAAAACTTTTCTGTGATATCTATGAGGAGAAAATAGCTAGGATGAAAACTAGGCAAGAGGAACCAGAGCACCCACCAGGTGTGGTCACAAAATGCAAAAAAAATGCAAAAAAAATTTTAAGTTACATTCTGAATAAAAAATTTCCTGACCCATACGTTTTTATCTGATGAAGAAAAGGAATGCAAAAGTCTGGAGTAATCTATTTGGAGCATTTTAAGATATTTTAATATTTTTTTCTATTAATACACATTAAAATATTTGTAATGCAGAAGTGTAAAGATAATTATTATGATGATTATTGTATAGCTAAGTGACAACTCTTCTTTTGCTTTTAAATCTGAACTCTGGAGTTCTGAAAATGTAATATGAATACTTTTATTTTGAAAGCATATTAGCAACATATATTTTTATGTTTTGTAGTTATTTTTATTTCCCTATTAAATAGTTAATAGATCTGAGGGAAATATCCTTTTGCATACATAAATATGGCATGAAAGTTCAAAGCCATTAAATTACATAGGTGTGTATATATCTTCTACAGTAGTTACTTAGTTAAAAAAAATCAAGAAATAATAAGTAGAAAATATGAGATATTTAGAAATAAAAATGTTACTTCTCATCTTGCTTTTCATCTACATGTTGTTTGGTATTTGAGCTTTTGGTGGTTTAACCCAATGAGATTCACTGTGACTTCAGTGGATTAGTGCTATAGACATCTTTGAAATTATTTGTTAGTAAAGAGATTCTAGCGGTCACCCATATCTCTGATGGGAGCACTTCAGAGATGAAAACATTGATATTGCTGACATTATACTAACATTCTCTTATCAAAATAATTCTATATGAAATGTAGACATATGTAAAAGGTTACAGGTGCCTGACACACACACACACAAAAAGTGAATTATTTGATCAAACACATTACCATAGAATTTAAAAGTAATAATTACTGAGACTGTCACTCAAGAAATGTCTTTGCTACATCCTTTTAGTCTGTAGTCAATCTTTGCACTTAGTTCAAACCTGCAGAAAGGTTTTAGGTATACAAGTAATGCTTAATAATAAAACCGTTATAACCATCATATTATATGAATTAATTAGGACAATAGTTCCAAATATAGTGGGTTATAAAAGTTGATCTTTTCTGTCACTTTTTTCTTTACAATTTACCTCCTGGATTCTAAATAAATGTTCATCAGAAAATTCTCATTCTTACAACATCCTCAACAACTTAATCAGGGCAATTACACCATAGGACATGACTGCTCACTAGTACCCTTATAGTGCACTTCTCACAAGATAAGCTTATTTACATGGAGGAGTAAAACCATATTTTTTTGTCTTTCCTTTACCTCACATTTTGAGTTCTATTTCAGGACATGAGAAAAATGAGTCTGTTTGTCTCTTTTGTGGACAGTAGTCCACATCATAAAACATCATGAATTATTCAGTTGAACTAACAGGCCTTTGGCAAGACAGTCTAAATCCCGGCCAGCAGACAAGCTGATTTACTTCATGGGTGCATTTAGGACACCTGTGGAATTATGATATTAAGTATACTGAAAAAAAATATCCTTTCTTAATTTTCCTTTCTGTTTGCAATATTCATATTTTTTTAACCTTAATTAAAAGTAAATTCATAAGCTCATGGCAGGTTGCTAATCACTTTCTACTCAATGTTTAAAAATCATGAAGCAAAAAGGTTTATTTGAAAGCTTTGTGAGATTTCCTGTTTTAATTTTTGTCTGTAATGAAGTAGTGCTACAGATTAACAACTGAAAGAACATAAAAGTCTTAAGCATGCCTAAAAAGATAATTCAGAAGTTCCTTATTAGTAAAGCAATTTTCTTTTTTGTTTCCCATCTTCCATTTGCATTTACTCTGTCTTGCTAAAAGATCCTACCTTCATCTGTCTTTATAAGGAATCTAGTTGTAAGAGGTTTTGATCAAATCACCACTCTACATGCCACAGTTGAGAAGAGATGAAAGAAATCACTGAAGTCCATAAAAGGATTAGAGCAATAATTTGTACACAATAACATGTTTATATGTAAATCCCAGACAGCTTTGCTATTATGTCACATTTAAATCTTAGAATAGTATCTATAATTGATTAAATATTTATAGTATTTCTATTTCTGTGGTCTATTCCAAAGTTGGGAAGCAAGGTAGTATAAAGAAATTAAAAGTAAATGAAAGTGAATTCTTACTGGTGAGGTAAATTTTACCTGAGACAGAGCTATCCCTGTAATATAGGCTGAACAACTTAGAGTTCCATAGGTGACATTTTTTTAATTTATAAAGCATTTCTATCACTACTATTTTTAAGTACTGCATTTAATAATATGTGAATTATTTTCCTAGCAAACCTGCAGAAGACTTGCTACCAAGATAATTAGATACATAGAACATGACTTATGGATATTTTTTTTCTTTTTTTTTGTTTTCTCTGTCAGACGTTATCCATAACTGGAAAGCTTCTAAATGCTTACAGAATCCAAATTTATTAGATCTCTTTAGAGAACTTCTAGGTTAAATGGATTTAACTCAACAAACAGAATGCAACAAGGTGACTTATAATTAAAATAAACCATTCAACATTCTGCATGGAGTATAAAAAAATAACAGATCTGGTGTGATATTTATTCACTGAATGGCAGGCCACTGCTGCCACCATTCTCCATAGGGCTGGCCTTAAAAGAATGGGGAGATCAGAGAGTCCAGAAAACAGATGGCTGACTGTTGCTCACACAAGCCCTAGAGAGATGGGCCATAATATGGATTACTTGCAACATCTGCCCACCAACTTGAGACTCTCAGGTAGGTACAACATATGATGTGCCAGAAAGAGGGCATTTTATGAAATGCAGTTATTTATAACACCTTTAACTGTAGTTATATATGGTGTATTAATTCACAAATAAAATTATCCTAAAATAATACACATCAGAATGTGCAGGGTAGTTGGAGTTTCATGTTTTCCTACACTATGTTTCTTCATAAGTTTTGCATTGGCTTCAATTTTGCCAAATTTTATTACATCCACAAAAACAAGAAGTCAGTGTAAAAACGTCCTTTCATGTATAACTAAAATGAAGTAAGATGCTCATCCAGAGAAAGTCACAGCCTGTATCAAATTGTGTGACCTTCACTCTTTCCAAGACACAAAGTAACTGTCAGCACTGAGTTAAGGTACTGGGAGTCAGTTAGCTGTGTCAATGTGGTTCTAATGTATCCAAATTATCTTACTGAGGATCTTTGTTCTTAGGTTTCTGTGGAAATGCCCCGAGAATAACCACCCCGAGAATAACCACCCCACACAGCTGGAATTGAATACAATATCCCACAGCATGGCCTTTGAAATAATTCTTCCACTTTAATAGGTGCTTGGGATTTTGTATGCCCATTTTGTGGAACTCTGAAGGAAGCTTAATATCCAAAATGTCGTTAATATTGTCGGAACAGGATGACCAGTTCCAGAAGTTAAGGATCTGACAGGTTGACCAAAGCAAGATTCACATTCTGAAATTATGTAATTTTAGTTTTTCATCTACTTAATAATAATGCCTTGCACTACCCTGGTAACACTGAATCAGGCGCTGCAAACTACACAGGAATTTTTATATAACTTAAAAAAATCATTATCTAAAAGCACATGAGTTCTAAACACAGGAATTTATTTCATTTTAACCTTTTCTCCTCACATGATATGGAATACACCTGGCAGAAGTCTTTGCATGCATTTCAGTGTGTAAATCTTTCTGCTAAAGTGCACCAATGCTTAGCTATGTAGGTATCGTGGATTTAGAATGAAGTGAAAATATTCTTCGTAAAGTCTAGGACTTCACTTTCAAAGCATGAAAGTATGCTATAGTCTTCTTTTTTAATTTTTAAGAAAATACGAATTAAGTAGCCAGCTATTTGCAGATCTCATTAGAGAACGCAAGTTCCACAACAGGTAATAGCAAAGGGCACATTTGCAGTTAAACAGAACCTGGTACTTTGATGTGTGCTCCCTACTAAGAAAACTCCTCTGGTTTTGATCCATGTAAATTTGCTGCTTTTCCCTTTATACTATTAAAAACTGTTTTGACCAAAAGTGCTTTGAAACAGAGGAGTATTGTATACAACATGGAAGTGATCCCCTAAGCAGTTGTGAGATTGTCTGTGTTTAATATTTTCAAGCCTTATTATGGATCTGTCTCATACACATGGCTGTCTTGCACTTCTGGTGCACACCTCAGATTTAATTCGCATTGTTTTCAGTTTGGGTCTTCATTAATTAGGAGGATCTGAAACAATGCTGTTTCTTAATGCTCAGGTGATTTACCAGGTCTGATCATAGTCTCGTCTCAGAAATGAAACAATTTCACATAAGCAAAGAGTAGTTTTCCTAGCTCTATTAACAAGGAGTGGTCTTTTTTTATAATTTTAAAAATCTTTAAATAAATTAAATTTCTTGTATTAATGGAAGTGGGTCCTGAACTGTGAATAGCAGGAACAATATAGTCCAAGGATGCCAGTGTGGGTGTGTGTTGACAATTTACATTATATAGGTCTACAAAAGCTGATGGAATCACTAAATAAAAGTGTACCATATGTGTTAGTACATGTTGGGATGTGAATCCATACAGCAGATGAAAATGTTTTAGCAGGAAATGTTTTTAAAATGGCTTGAGAGTCTCAGGCACAAATTAAATATTTACATACTTACTAACAAAACATGATTACTGATAATCTCTTCCAGCTTTCCTGTTCAAATATTTTTTTCTCACAATCTTTGAAACAAATAAGCTTTCAAAGCAGAGAGAAAGCAGCAAACTTGAGTTAAATGTGAAAGTTCTTTTTAAAGGATATTTAAATTCACACAGAATTCACACAGAATACTATAGTTGGAAGGGATTCACAAGGATCATCTAGTCCAACTCACCATCTAACACCCGTAAATGCTACAAGCTTGATTTGTTTTATCTAGTTCTCTGCATTTCTACTGCATTTTTATATAAAAAATCTGCCATAGAGAAAAAAAAATATTATAATGCTACAAAAAATGTGACTGTGACAAATGTTTTTTTATGTTTTGTGAGGCATTTGTTTAGAAATAGTCTCAGAGCTTTTGGGGAGTATTATTTAGATATGGGTTTATCATGAGTGTATTCCATGTATAGAAAATATATTCAAAATAATTAATATATAAGTGTGAAAGATTAAGTTGGTTTATATACAATGAAGTCAGATGTGAGTTCACAAATACTGTTTCATGTCCAATTTCTGCCCCATGAGCAAATGCACGTGAAGGGTTTAGTTATTGTTTTCAATGAGTCAGCATATAAAGGACGTTTTACATTACCTTAAGGTTATGAAGGGAAAAAAGCACAGATTCTTTGAAATGCTCTTTAGCAACATTTGGATGTATTATGACTGAAAAACCATACTTTGCAATAGACCAAACAAAACATTTTCCAATTACTTTATCTTTGAATAAAACATGTTATCTCAACATTTAACTTCTGTAATATAGTAGTTTGTTTCTCTACATTTTGAAAAAAAGAAAGAAGAAATAAACTCAGTTCTATTTCTGAGGCTTTTCTGAAGGCCCATTCAGTATTTTTTGAGTTCCTTACTTGAACTTTTTAGTACTTGTCTTTAGCTTACTCAAAGTAGATTATAACAATAATTAATAAATTGAAACAATCAATGTAATAGTAAGAAAAATATAAAGCAGAATTCCCAACAATGTACTGTGTGAAACGAAACTCTGGTCTTCCTCTTCACACACGAGGCAGTCAGTAATATATGTGAAGCAGCTGTGGATCAGAACAAGGCTTTGTAGGAGCATATTTAAAACCATAAACTGTCTTAACATTAATTGACATTCAACTTTTTTGAATATGTATGCAATTATTAACTAATAGCAACTCCAGTTATACCGGTTATGCATAAAATACTGACCTGAAGCAATTTACAGAGAGGAGAAAATTAGCTTCTCAGGTGCTTCCTCTTTATAGACAGGATGATTTTCCCTTAACCTTTTTATTTTCCTTTTTTTTTCCCCTACTTTTATGTCTGTTACTAATCTGTGTGTAGTTTCAAAAAAATTCTTATCTAGAATTATGGTTTTTATTCATGTTAATGAATGCATGTTTGTAGTTTTTTCTCATTCCATGTAGCAGTGAATAAGGTAGTTCAAACCTCTCGTAACAAATGTCGCTTTATTTCCAAACTTAAGTTACAAGGAATTATATCTGGTTTATATTTTGAAATTTTTATTACATTATAGTTTTAAAGGAGAATGTTTGTATTGATTTTAGTTTGTAAGTTAGTTTCAATACTCAGAAGTGCAAGAACCAAACTAGATATCGTAGTATTTTTTTCCCCTGCATAAATGAATCTACTCATCCTTGACGTTCTTGGTGTACTTTCTTATCCTGCCACTATTACAGTAAGCTGTACCTCAAGATAAAATATTTGCAATTCCCCAACTGTTACTATTTATGCACAATTACAGAATTTATCTAATATTACAGATAGTCTTTTTTATCTTTTAATCGACTTTAAACAATTACTTCGTGTACTGCCATCTGGTTTATGAGTCTTGGTACATTCATGAAAATGAAGATTGCCAAAGGGAGAATGAAAATAGATCATGTAGACCATTTCCATTCTGTCTTCTTGGCATGCTCTGAAAAGTAAGGGACACATTTTTAAGATGTATCAGAGTTGAAGTATTGTTTGTACAATATAATTATAACCACTGTCTCATAATATCCAATGAAAAACATGCCCCTTAAGTCTTCACATTTCTATTACCCATATGTGCTCACTAACACAGCTGTGAAGTTCTTTGAGTTGAATCTTAGATATTCAATATTCACACTCACACGGATTTATCACAATCACTGGAGGACATTAGTTCTCAGATGCTACGTTAATTTGATAGCTTTATATATGAACTATTTAATTTTGACGCTTTTGTTCTTGAGTTTTTAAACTTTTTTCACTAACAATTACAGTATTTACAGCATGTAATTGGTCTGCTGCTCACTGCTTCAAGGTTTACCTTAGCTAGTGACACAATATTCATGATTTAAAGTATTAAAACAAATGTTTATTCACTAAAAATCAGATAATTACTTTTTGCAAATCAGTGATGATTGTAAATTCCTTAGTTTTGTAATAATCACCTTGCATTCTTAAACTGTTGTCACATTTTGCATATTTATAAATACAGTGCATATTCATGACTCGCATATCCATGTATTCAATTAATCGCGATTGGATTTTCAGCGAGATGTGAGACTGCGCACATGTGCAGAATGTCTTGGACTCCAGATTTCATGGCCAGGAAGCACCAAAGGATGCTTCCTCCACTTTAATGAGGTGCCACAGTGTGAGCCACACTCCCAGGACCGCCCCTCCAGACCTTATTAGTGGAGGGTGCGTGGCTACAGGCAGGGAATAGTTGAATATTCATGGGTTTGGTATCTTCATGGATTTCATAACTCACGGGACCTGCCCAGACGCGACCCCAGCGAATTCTGGGGGATCACTCTACTCCTTTTTGTCACAGGTTTTCCAGTCTTTGTAAAAGTCTTCCCCCTGGTCTTTGTTTGCTGCCATATGAGACTATTTCAGGAATTGTGTTCTGACATGTTTGGAAAAACTATAGTTCCATTTTCCATAGTACATATGAGTATATTGAAAAGGAAAGAATCATTTGGTTTGGCTTTTGATTAGATTTTTTTTTTTGTCCTTTACCTTTCCCCTTACCCCCTTTTTTTAAAAGTGAGTTATGTCATTTTTTATGTCAAAGCTACCACTTTGTTCTCCTATTTAATGGCACATTGACCTACATGCTGGAGAGGAAACGAGGTTGTTTATTCTCCAGCATCCAAAGGTCTCATGGCATCAGAAAAATTGCAGAGCAGAGTTCAGAGTATTAGGTGACGTGAGGCAGGAAATGCTTTTTTTTCTTTTGATTAGGTTATCTTTTTTTTTTTTTTTTGGTTAATTGATCAAAATACATTCAGTGTCGCTGTGCTTGCAACTGTTTTTCTAAGCTAATTTTAGTCTCAGTTTTAGTCTCAAAAGTATAACAAGACTATACTGCCAACTGGATGTCAGACATGGTTGGGGTTTGAGGTTTTATTTATTTTAGTGTACAATAAGGCTATTTATAGACATAGCTTTTAGCATATCATTTGTCTACCACAAAGATGGGTCTTTGTTTTTGATAGTTTCTAGCTTTACTACACTTTTTCATTTTGAATTGAAATTTTTAATTCCAGCTGCTTGCTTGAGGCTAAATATGTCACCTTGTTTCCAGGAAAGTGACTAGGGGAATAATGCATTCTGCTTTGTTAAGCAAGAGACTAGGAATCTGTAGAAAGGAAAGAAACTGGTAGAAGCCAGTTGAGAAGAAGCTGGGAACAAACCAGAAAGGGGCTGCAGTGAAGAGCTTGAAATTTTGTATAGTGTCAGCATTAAACATCTGTGGATGTCTTTTGAACTTGATAATCCTTATGGGTCCCTTCCAACTTAGCATGTTCTGTGACTCTGTGATATGGGCTTAATTTGGAGGTAGAAGGATGATCCCACATAAACTTATTTGTGGTTTCCAAGCTTTATTGTTTTTTTCTTTGTTAGTCAAAGTGAAATAATTGAAAACGTTTGGACATTTTCTCATCTACATACAGCTCCTCTGCCCATCTCTCTGCTATATGTTCTGCTGGCTCTACAGCAGGGATCTTTATATCTGACTTCAGGACTAAGAAATGTATTCTCGGCCTATTTTATTTCAATGTTGATATAGACAATACGCATTACTGGTGCTGTTAGTTGATTAAAATGGCAAGGAGCTTTGTGAAAAATATGCATAATCTCCATGTCATTCTTCTGTTTTCATATTGTTATTGATGTCATACAGTAGGATTTCTCATTTTTCTAACTGCTAGTTTTCCTTCTCCCCCACAAAAAGAGTAAAACTAGTAAACAAGCAATGGACTTCAGGAACATGATTTACAGACATGTCTCGTGATGTGCTCAGACTGACACCTTACCTTCTATAGAGACACACAGCATTTCTTTCAACCACCCAGATACCTCTTTTCGCAGCATTTATTTGCTGGTCTTTTCCAACCTTGTTTGAAATCAGAGAAATAACTTTTGGGTTCAAATGTTAACAGGAAGGATGCTCAGTCAGCATTATTCTGCAGTACCATGTCTTTAGGAAGTCAGATTGAAAACAAACTGTGTTAGAAGAATATTATTAAGGTGTCAAAGTTGAGCTGGAAAATTGAGACAGGGCTGTCTGTACAATTGAGTGAGCAAGGCTATACTTACATGAGCAGACACTCGTGATCAAAGCAGGCAGGGTTATCAGAGCTTCTTTGCTGTGATGTTAAACCTTCAGTTACGAATTAAAGAAGTTCTGCAGAAAGGTTTATTTCTTGAATTATATTCTGAAAAGGGAATTTAATTTATATGAGTGCCACAAACTTCTTTGTCTTTCTAGATTTGTCACACTAGATTTTTCACAAATCATTCATTTAAGAATTGCTCTTTCTCTGGAGGAACCTAAAATCTAAGGTTGTGCTGTTTCTCAGTATGTCAGCCTAACTTCACTGAGATTTACCCTGTGTCAGAGATTGTCTGATGTGAATTTCCTTAATGAATGGAAAAAGTAGTAAACTCCTAAAGAAGCTTTACAAAATGGTAAATACCAACAATTTGCACTTGGAAGTTATTACAAGTCTCTGAGGGTTCTTCCCTCCTGCAGATTTCTGTTCAGAGGAAAGGTTTTCTTAACAACTTGTCTTTTCTCTTTACCAGGCTTCTCAGTGCATCTCCTAATTGTTTATTGCAGCTGTGACTCAGGTGTTCATCACAGTGTGCCTCTTTCTACTGAAACACCTCAGCACCTTCTGTACTGCTGTGTTTTGAAAGTACCATAAACAAAATGCCTTAGGGGCCGCTGTTCAGATGACTTAAAAATGCAATCTTCTCTTAGTGAAGGAAATGAGAATTTCTGTAGGGTTTTTTTAAGGAAAAAGAATGCTCTAAAAATTTCTAGATTTGTGAATGATGACATGGTCCAACTGAAATGACATTTTGTATTTTTTTAAGGAGTATAATTTAATGCTCGAATTATTTGTGGCATATGATGGTTTTCTTTCCTTCATCCACCGAAACTTCTCAGAATAGTGGAGTTCATCTGTTCATCTGTTGCTGAAATTGCAGTCCACTCCTCGTATGTGCATATGAAGTTGCCTGTTACTAAGAGAAAAGCAATGTTAAGAATACTGGGTATATTTATAATTTAAATTTCTGAAATTCCTTTGAGTGTGATACGTCTTTCATCTGTTCCAGCTATTGGTAAGGAATAAAATTTCTTAAAACTACTACTGACTTAGAATTTGAAAGACCTTTCCTGTATTCTTTCTTGTTCTAGTTGTAACTTTTTGCAAGCTACACGCAGTTATTTACTCTTGTGCTTTGTCCAAAACACTGATTTCACCTAAAAAGTACCTGAAGAAATAAAAAATTCACATAAGGTAATATTCACTTGAGTGCATTATTGGTTTAATAGAGGTGAATAGTGTCTTCCCTATGATTGAATAGCTCCTTATAAGAATGTAGTTTCACTTTTTGTTGGATTTTTCACCCTTTCTTTTTTTTTTTTTTTGTTTTAGTTTTTTTGGGAGGGAGGGAGTTGGTTGGTTGGTTGGTTGGTTTGTGGTTTGGGGTTTTTTTTTGGGGGGAAGGGAAGATTGTTTTGGTATTTGTTTATTTGTTTATTTTTGGTTTGGTTTGTTTGAGTTTTTTAAACAGATTGGACCTATATTTTAGATATCCAGCTAAAAAACTTACTTTAACTGGAGATCTAAAATATACATTGAAGTGTCCTAAGTTTGATGCAGAAAATTGTTGCTCTGACCCTTTTTTGCATCTGTGAATTACCTTTTGTAAGAGACACCTGTGCTACAAGCATATTATCCTAATTATTAATCACATTTTATCATTGCTTTCTCAGTCATTCTGTGATATGTTCAATAACTGTGCACTATTGGAAACATTTTAAGTTGAGCATGTTCAGTAGAAACAAAATAGGTTTCTTATGTGACAAGGATAGTCCTGTAATTGTGCCCTTTGTTTTGATACGTTATTTGTGTATCAGTGAGTGTCTTCAATGTTGATATTACTCTCAATTTTTATCTTTGCTCTGTGTCACTGATGTATATTTATATTACAAGTACTACTTGAGCAGAAATGTTCTTCACTGCTTGTACTCTTCAGCAGTCTACTAATAATTTAGTTTAATTCCTTTTATATTCTCACACTGCTGATAAAATAATCTACTTCTTGCAGTCAGTAATGCAAAATTCAAATTGGAAACTCCAATCTTTGTGTCTTAAAAATAATTCCCTAACATTTTAGATCTACTAATCAGGTTATCAGAATGGGGATATTAAGGACTGTAATATGGCATCACCTTGTTTCCATGATTAACTTGCCTTCTCAGGCTTTCAAGAAAATTCTACAACAGAGGAGGTCTAAAGCATTAACTTTAATGGATTAATCAAGGTGAAAGAGAGAGTGATCTGTCCAAATGTGCATTGATTCATCTCAAAAACAGTTAAAAATGAGAATGTTACAGAAAGCCCGGCAGTTGTAGATTTATCAGTATATAAAACCTAAGAGACCAATTGTCAGATTAGCAGATCAGATGCCATTTTCAAACCCAATTAGATGTATTCCTCAAACAAGGAGAAAGTAATTTCTCTAGGGGCAGATTTTATCAAGTGCTTCTCAATAGTTTCTGGGATTAATGTTAAGTAATAAGTAGATTTATCACATTATTAACTTACTAATACCATATCAAACAAGCATCTCTCTCCTTTGCCCTACTGTAATAGATAAAATTCTGATGTCGCGCTTTTTTCTTTTTACATTTTAATTAAAATTTGAGACATGAAGCAGAGAAAATGTTTTGCGCTTGTTAGGTCATTTTAAAAATTTTAATTCTAATCTCAGTGTTCTTGTCTTTTGTTTTATATATCTTTTCTCTAGTGAGGAGCAGCTGAATTAACTGGGATTGTTTAGCTTGGATAAAAGGTGCTCAAGGGAGACCTTATTGTTCTCTACAACTGCTTAAAAGGAGATTGTAGTCAAGTGGGGGTCAGTTGCACGAGGGAAGGTTTTGATTAGATATTAGGAAAAAAAAAATCACAGAAAGTGTTGTTAAGCATTGGAGCAGAGTAGTCAGCATCCCTAGAGGTGTTTAAAGGGCATGTAGTTGTGGCATTTAGGAACATGCTTTAGTGCTGGACTTGGTTAATGCTTGAACTGGGTGATCTGGCTAAGAAGGCCAATGGCATCCTGGCCTGCATCAGGAAGAGTGTGGTCAGTCGGTCCAAGGAGGTTATCCTTCCCCTATACACAGCACTAGTCAGACCACATCTCGAGTACTGTGTTCAGTTCTGGGCTCCCCAGTTTAAGAGGGATGTTGAGCTGCTCGAGAGGGTCCAGAGAAGGGCAACGAGGATGGTGAAGGGACTGGAGGGCAGGCCCTATGGGGAGCGACTACAGGAACTGGGATTGTTCAGTCTGGAGAAGAGGAGGCTCAGAGGTGACCTCATTGCTGTTTACAGCTACCTGCGGGGAGGTTGCAGCCAGATGGGTGTGGACCTCTTCTTCCAGGCTGACGACACCAGAACGAGAGGGCACGGCCTCAAGCTACGCCAGGGGAGGTTTAATCTTAATGTTAGGAAGCGGTTTTTCACAGAGAGAGTGATTGCACATTGGAATGGGCTGCCCAGGGAGGTGGTGGAGTCGCCATCCCTGGAGGTGTTTAAGAGAAGGCTCGATGAGGATCTTAGTGACACGATCTAGCTAGGGGGCGCAAGGCTGGATGATCCTGGGCCCCTTCCGGCTCGGAGTGGCCTGCTAGACTGTGAGGGAACTAGGTTTGTGTTACCCGCTCTGGGATGTGCTTTCGGTCTCTGTACGGGTGTTAGATGGTGAGTTGGACTAGATGATCCTTGTGGGTCCCTTCCTACTCATAATATTCTGTGATTCTGTGATTCTGTGATCTTAAAGGTCTTTTCCAATGTAAAGATTTCAATGATTCTGTTTCTGTGGTTCTGTCTGTGATTGCACTTTTCAATGTTTGGTTTTGCTTTTCTACAGGCAGGTGGCTACCTTTCACTGCCTGTCAGATCCTTTCTTCAAACACAAGCTCATCGCCACCCGGTACTTGAAAGATAGATAATTTTGTTATTAAGTCTTGCATACTTTTTCCAGGGATAGGATGGGTAGAAGTAAAACAGGCCTTTATTTTCATAGCTTTTCTATGAAGCATAGTACTGTGATCTACTGCTTAGTCTTTGATCCTAATGTGGTTTCAGTAAAAAAGAGATGCTTCTGGGTATCAAGAGCTCTAGTGTGTTGATGCACTTACGTATTCCATGACTGCACAGGTATGCGCAACTTAGCGAGAAGCTTCTCCTAAGGCTTACAATATCACTTGTTTGGATCCATCCAAAGAGAGACATAAAGTTACTCTTAAGGCACTTTGTCTCATGCTTTTATTTTTATTTTATTTTTTTTCTGATTGTAAACTTTCCTATGAGGCTGTCAGTTGTAAAGATTATACATTATTAGCCTCATTAAGAAACCAACAGGGAACTTGCTGGAAAACAAGCTCAAATGAATGAATTATCATAATTATTAATTTATTTTATGATAGAAGTCTACGTTACCCTCCTATCTTCTCTGAAAACAGCATTTGGCCTGCATTCGCTTTCTTTTTCTTAAACAGCTGTACAGACTTGTAATCTATTTTGTTTTCTGTAGAACAACTCTGTAAATCTCTGTGTCTTTGTACTTAATTTTGAGTCTCTTTTCCTTGCATCAGTCTTATTTTTAATGTACAACGTCTTAATATGTGGTGCTGGGAATACATGATGTATTTGTGATAGTCTACTGCAGTGTAGGATTTTATTAGCTATATTAATAGAAATTCATCACCTTTACATTTGCTATGGGAGGTGAAAAAGCTTAATTCTCCCTGACTTAAACAGTATTAATCTGCAAACACAACTAAACCAGGAGATCTTATTTGTCAGTCCTCTGTATAAACTCAGGATGGAAAAGATATGCATATTAATGTTTCACTATAAAAATACTTAACTAGGAGCTTATATATTTTTTTGTCTTTTTTGTCTCTCTCTGAGGGATCTAAAAGCATGTTATATTATACACCACTTATAGTTTTGCTTTGTTATTTATTACTGTGACATTAACGGTAATAGTAACCTCAAGGTCAATAAAACAAAATCTTTTGCTTATTCTTGGTTGGTTGATGACAATTTTACCCTCTCAACAGCTTTGACAGTATGGTGAGAGTGGAAACATCAAACTGCCTGCAATTTTTATTTTCTGAATAATATTCTATAAAGCTAATTATGGACAACTTACAAATAGAACCACACATGCTTGTAAGTGTAATTAATTTTCAAAGAAAAAGTAAAGGAGGGTGAAAGAAAGAAGGAAAGAAAGAAAGAAAAAGGGAAGGAGAAAGGGAGAAAATAAACCTTGAGTCGTCATTGCTTTTTCAACATAAGATAGTGTCTTTCTCTTCTAAAGGACTGTGGCTAGATGCATTAATTCTTAGTTCCCACTGGTAAGATGTTCATTTAAGGAAGAGCAGTAAGTTTGTAACCTTTAAAATATTTGTGTATCAGAGAGGTACACATCAAACTACTATATGAAAACCAAACTAATACTGTATGAAAACTATATTAGTTTTGGACACATTATTTCTCACCAGATAGTCAAGATGTCTTTTATGTTTCCTTCAAATTTCATTTTCCTCTTGACTATAAATGTGACAGATTCTTTGCTGATTATGTGATCTCTTGTGATGGGCTGCTGGCTCACTTGTGAGCTGCCTTACTTCAGTTAATTCATCCTGCAGAGCTCCTTTTCACCTCTGCTTTCATAGAGTGTTATCCTAGAGAATCGATTCAAGTAAACAGAATATTCAAGTAAACACCTTCAGAGAACTGGGGGAAAAAAGAATTTCTCACAACATATTAGAATAGTGAGGAACTGTCAAAAGGATGTGGCCATAAATACACAATTCAGATAACCTCAGTTACTCATGTGAATGACAATTGAGTAGCGCTATTGAATAGGCTGCTTGTGGAAGTTAGACTCCTACCTTGTTACTAGAACACTGTGTTTATGTTATTGACATACACATTTTGCAAGTCTGCATTTATTTGTGCATTGATATTTTGATTAATCCATATTAATGAAATTATATACAGAAAACTGTAACTTAATTACATTGCAAGCAGGAGTGACGCATTGAAAAGTCATCTTAATGTACTTGCACATCCCCAGAGACTATTGTAAGCATGTGTTAATCCACTCAGCATTGTATTAGAAGTGATTGGCAAAACCAGCAAAAAAACAAGACCTCCCTCCTATGATTCAGGTGGTTGTAAGCGTGTACTGCATTTTCCTTTACACTAGGAATAAGTTTGAAAGAGAATTTAATGATACATGGGTAATGGAAGAATAAGACCCTTTTTATGAGTTTGAAAACATAACCATTCTAGTTTTTTCTTTACCTTTGAAATTCTCATTATTTAGAAGTCAGACATTCAGAACAAAAGTAGTTAGGTATATCTACTGAACACATCCTTGTGTCTTTCCAAACACACCTTTAAGGAACGGCAGAGCAAACAAACTGCTTTTTTTTATCCTATTAAAACTGAAAAAAACTGGTTCAAATCACAGCTGTGGCCATGGGTTTCAATTTTTCTACTACTTTTCTTCAACATGGCATGCTGTGTTGCCATGTGCTGATTCTAGAAGAAAATTTTTTTTGTAAAATGAATGGTGGCACTGGTCTTGGTTCATCTGAATTGCTCTAGACAGCCACTTTTAGACGAGATAAATGTCTAATGGTGCACAGGATGTATTCCATTCCCTTTGTTGCATTGCCTTTCTGGGAAATGAAGAAAATAGTGCTGTTCTGTAACTGCCATACCAACATACAAGAAGGAATAAATAATTGTAAGAGGTGATGAAACAGGATAGTTCATCAAGCCCAAAGATTCTGATTTATCTGTCCCAATAAATGTGCAGCAGTGTGGANCACACTGTTCCTGATACAGGCCAGGATGCCATTGGCCCTCTTAGCCATCTGGGCACACTGCTGGCTCATGTTGAATTTCCTGTCAACCATTACTCCTAAATCCCTCTCCATTTCACCACTCTCCAGCCACTCATCCCCCAGTCGATAGTGATGCATGGGGTTGTTATGTCCAAAGTGAAGAACCCAGCATTAGTCTTGTTAAATCTCATACTATTGGAGTCTGCCCATTTCTCTAGCCTGTCAAGGTCCCTCTGAAGGGCCCTCCCACCCTCTGGCAGTTAGACATTTGCCCCCAGCCTGGTATCATCCAGGCTGATGGTGGACTCAAGTCTCTAGTCCATGTCATCAGTAAAGATTTTGAACAGTGCTGGGCCTAACACTGACCCCTGTGGGACTCCACTAGTGACTGGCTGCCAGATGGATGTGGCACCATTCAACAACACTCTCTGAGCTTGTCCGTCCAATCAATTCCTAACCCAATATAAAATGCTTCTATCCAGTCACAGCTCTATGAGTTTCTCCAGAAGCTTGTTATGGGAAACCGTGTCAAAGGCTTTGCTAAGATCCAAGTACACAACATCCATGGGCCAAATTAGAGGAACCTATAGGAATGGGATAATTAATACATGACTGTAGACTATGAGATTGAGCTGAAGTGCTGAGATACTTCATGAAGGATAACAGCATAGGACAGCTGAAAACTAACACAAGGCAGGATCATCCCATGAAATAAGAATTATTTCTAATAAAGAATATTTTTTTCATATCTGTATACTCTGTGCAATATGTATGAACTTATTGCTGTTATCAATACTTAAGCAGAACAAACCACAGAACTTTTGCTATTTAAACTTCAGGACTGGAAAATTTTTTGTCACTGAAGTAAGGCCTACCAAAGTGAGAATAATGGAAGAAAAGGTGAAATTGTAGGTTTTTCCCTTTCTTTTCTCAGCAATTGAAAAATTGAAAATGCAGTGCTTAGTTAAGGTTGGGGAAACTGCTTTCATGACATTGATTGACTGACTCCATTGTGGTCTGTTGGTTATATTTCAAGACTAAAACTGAAGCCTCTCTGGAGAGTATGAGAACTGGTTCTGTATAGGTAATGAACTAAGGATTTGAATTTAACAGATATTATATTCTTTCCCGTGGATGTTTGCCCAGATGCCCTTGTATGTATATTGAAGATAAATCAATAATGAGAGGGTCTGTTTTGTTGTTATTAATTTTGAGAGTTATTTATCAGATCTTTTCTTCTCCAAGAATCTGAAAGGAGGAAAATTCATGTCATCAAAGGGTCATCCTAGCAGATTTCCAGCAGAACTGGAAATGTGAATAACTTTCTTATTAAAAAAAAAAAAAGAGATAAAAAGACAAAAGCATAAAATCAAATAGTTGCTCAGCCATCAGTATCATTTGAACTAAAACCTGTTTTTTTCAGTCTAGTAACATTATATTAATTACTGCATTTGAGCTTTTAAGGTGGATGTTGGTGAAATTGATCATAGTACATGCATTTAAATAGTCAGGTTTTGTGTCACTATTAGGGTTAAAATATTTTTAATTTTTTGTAAAGATATAAATTTCTTAGCAGGATTTAGAAAAGTGTACACCCATAAAAATATTGATTGCTATCCTGCATTGATGTGATTATTTCATTCAAAAAATATTTTTACTCTAAAAGGGCATACAATACAATGTACTGATGGTTTTCCCCTTTAATATTGTATCTAGCAGTCTTTTAATATAATTTCATAAGTTATGCAGTTCCTACAGTCTGTGATTATTCACTCTTCATACTGTTCACCATTCACTTAAGCAAATAGCCTCTAGTCATCATTTTGAAAATAGATGTGAAGAAGATTGCATTTCCATAATTAAAAATAAAAATCAAATCCCTCTTCTGTCTTCATTTTTAAATTGTTTCTGTCAAACTGTTACAAATGTACCAAGAAAAATGATTGAAATACTTGAAAAAAAAAAATCATTCATAATACTTAGTCTTGGATGAATAATAAAAAAGGCAGAAAATTACAAATCGTTATTTCCTCATTCTAATTAGATTAATAGGTTATACAAATCCTGAAAGCTTTACACGAGCATGCTATGGTATGGCAGTCATAAATGCCATGCATTTTTGCTCTTTCTAAGCATATGTAGGATAGCTAATAAATAGCTCAATAATCACTGTAATCATGCAATTCAATCTTTAAAATAATATATTTACTTAGTAGAAACTTTGAAAAGTAATAATAGTAAGAATTATGCTCATGAAAATTAAACTAGCTTCCTTGTATTCTGTTAAGATGGAACCTCGATATTTGTCACTGTTTTCACTGTTTTCTGTCCTCGATTCAGTTGTTATTGTGTTGTGGATTGAATTTTTTTTTTTTTTTTGCATATTTTATTTCACTCATGATATTTTCTTTGACTTCCAATTAACATTTATTCAATATTTCAGGGCTCACTGATATGTCCTTTTAAAACAGCTGAAAGTTTAATAGGGCACGGAGCTGACATTTGTCTACAGATCAAACCAAATTCACAGGCAGAGTTTTAGTTTTAAATTATATAGTCTGAATACAATCATCATGTCTGTCTCTACACTTCAGCTTTAGAAATTGTATTCTGGATATAGGATAGTTCTGACACCTGTGTATGTGTGTATTATTATAGTCCATCCAGCTTCAGGAACTACATGTATATCTGATATTGTGTTCCTGAATAGGAAGACATCATGAATCTCTAAAGAAATGTGTAATATGTATCTGCATAGCTATGCTAAGGTTAGTGAAGATGCACTGATTTATGCCAGATGCAATTCTGGCCAATACGGATAACAAAAAATATTTTCTTTGATGCATTACTGCTTAGTGCACTGTGAAGCATCCAGCATTAGGATTTCATGTGACTACAGCAGCAGTGCAATAGTGGCCTCATGACTGACACATATAGTTACTACTACCCCCACAAATGCTGTTCCATGCTTAGATAAACTTTCATCTGTTAGCACTTCAAAATTGAAAACCTAGATTTGAAGTACAGTGATCTTCCACAATCGCAGTCCATAATTTGTGGGATCTGCATACTCGCCATTGATGTTCCAGTGAGTTGTGGGACCTGGCGCGTGCTCAGAACACGCAGAACCTACCGCGAACCAAGTCTGCTCATGAATATGTAAATTGGTCTCAGCCGGGAGCCGACGCTGTGCGGCCAGGATGTGTTTAGTGTGAATGTGTGTTTTTGCACGGCTGGAATTGTCCTCCACCGGGCTACAACAAGGTGATGGGGCTGCAATTGTGTGTGCCATTGTGTGCCCAGGGGCCACGCCGGCCCCACGTCTTGGTGCTCGGCACTCCCCACTTGACGTCGGCCCTGCCGCTTGGTGCTTGGCACTCGCTGCTCGCCTCCCACCCCGACACTCTCCCACCTTGACGGAGCACAGCCAGACAACTGAGACAAGCCTAACTCTCAGGACCATCCTCCAGACCTTACTAGGGGGAGGGGGCATGGCTATGGACGTGGTGTACTTGACTACATACTGGCTTCGCTATCTTTGCAGATTCCGCGACTTGCGTGAGGAGGACCAGACTCAACAGCCCATGAGTAAGAGGGGATCACTGTATATACATTTCATATTAGAGTCCACAACTTCTAATTATCATAATTATAATAAAGACATTTTAGGTCTTTTTAATTTGCAGTGGAATGTTTATAAAATCTGGTTTTGCTGTTTTTAAATAGGAGACATAAAAATGAAAAAAATCATCAAGATTGCTTCAATGCATTTACAAGTGTACAGTTTAATTATCTTCATCTCTTCTAATTGTTTGTGCAGTATAAAATAAGGTTCCATGGAAAGGCAGTAATATATAGATAATGACGTAATCAAAGCAGAAATTCCATAAGCATTTGAAATAGAGTTAAAATTTAGTTATAGAAGTACAGCCTCAGAGATCTCTCACTGGGGATTCAGCTCTGACAGCTTGGCCCGCTGAGTAGCCACTGAGCTATTATGCGCTCTGAAGGAAGTTGTTTCGGTGAATTGAGTCCTCTGATTTCTTTCACAATAGTCAGGGTGACATTCAGGGTGTCTGTCTATGGACATTTACTTACTTAAATATCACATACAGTTAAACCCCCTCCTTCGCAAGGAAAGGGACAGGTCAAGGCCACCGCGAAACATTAAACTCACAAAGAACTGCAGGTTGTTAATATGCATGCAGGCCACGTCCATTGCTCCACCCCCCGGAACTCCAAAGTGCTGTGGACAATTCTTTGCTCCTTCCCGTAGTCTGTCTCAGTACAAGCGAGCAAAGGGAACTGTTTCTGAGCGGCTGCTGAGACCGTGTGTGCAGCCCAAACCCCTGCTGCTCACCCCCCCCAGCCCCCTGGCCCGGTCCCGCTGCTCATGCCGGCCCGCGCGCGCTCGCCCTGCCTCCGCGGCGGGGAAGGGGTGTCCCAGAGCTCTGATCGGCATTCTTGGAGCCTGGAAAAATCTTAACTTTGCAACACTGCAACACCCCATGCACTTATGGCGGGGGAGGAGGCGTTTGTATGGGAGTTTCTTTCCCTTTAACATCCACCAGTCCCGGCAGAGGCAGTGCTGCCCGGACTTTGATTGGGCTTTGAGTAACAAGGAATGGCATGTCTTGTGGTGGTGCTGTGCTGGGTCTCAACGGAGCACACAGGACCGGGGCAGGGACCGGGGCAGGGTGCCGCAGCCCACTCCAGCCTGCGCCGCGCTGCGTGCTCCAGCCCGCGCCACGGCTCAGGCACAATCACCAGGGCTGGGTGGAGAAGCGGCGTGGGATTTAGGCTGTGGGAACGACAGTGGGTGGGGAGGTCAGGTTTCTTTCCCTTTAACATCCACTGGTCCCGTGAGAGAGGGGCTGCGCTGCCCCTATGGTCCCAGACAGAAGCCTCCTCCTGGCACAGCGACAGCTGTGCCCTCCCAGCATATAGCTTGCCTTACTTTTGTGGGGCAGTTTCTTGGGGCAGGGACCGGGGGCACGGTGCTGCCATTGCGAGCCCCCTCCCCGCAGGGTGGGGTGAGTCCCGCCCCACAGGC
The DNA here is from genome assembly GCA_013390025.1 of Pitta sordida. Lineage (NCBI taxonomy): Eukaryota > Metazoa > Chordata > Aves > Passeriformes > Pittidae > Pitta > Pitta sordida. Next base: position 65,817 of record WEKX01001750.1, on the reverse strand, counting down.
ACTGAGGCACCGCCCCTCAGCAGACCAGAGTCAATTGGCCATGTGTCAGGCAGCTGAGCTTGCAGAGCACTGAATCACAATTGCAAAAAATTTGCTTCGCAAATGGGCGGGGTCGTAATGGAGAGGTTGCGATGCAGAGATGATTCACTGTAAAACTACATTCTGTGAATTGTACAAAAATTGTTCCTAACTGTAAGGTGTTACAGGGCATTCCAATGCTATTTCCGTGTAATCACATAAGCAAAACAAGAAATAAGAGCACAGATGTAGGAAGCAATAACGGACTAATTATTCTGTTAAGCTGATAACAGTTATTTTCCCTGATCGGCTTACACTATTGACAAACCACGTTTGCGATGAAAGTTGATGTTCTTGTCAAAGCATTTGGATTCATTAGGAATAGATGATCACCATTAAATCACTCATCTTTAGTGACATACAGTCGGCTCTCTTGCACTTCGTGCCCCCCATATTGTGGCTTCACATCTTAGTGACATGATCTTTTAGCAATTAAGGAGGCCCCTTTATGCAACTGTGCATTAGCCACTTCCTCCTGGCCCCAGGACGGTGACAGCAGCGGCTGCACTGCTGCTTTCCCCGGCCCCGGAACGGCAGTGGTGGCACTCCTCTCCTGCTACATCGGCAGCGGGGATGCTCCTCCCCTGCTCCCCCCCGCCACGTGGCAGCAGCTGCGGCGGGGCCACTCCCCCAGAGTTGCTGCCATGCAGTTACAAAAGATTTACACACTCTCAGGTGTCCAAGACGTTCTTGAGTGACTCTCCAGGAGATACCCGTCTATCCTGGGTATGGAGACCAGGTCTACCCACCACAAGAGACACCAGGATGGCGGCGCGGGCAGCTCCCTGCACCCATGTCCCTGGCTGAGCCGAAGAGGGGTTTTTCCCAGCGTGGGGTGGCTGTGGGCGCCGGGAAGGGCCAACACAAACACCAAAACAGCACCAGGGGGCTGCGTGAGGGTGCGGGGCAAATTTGCATACTAATAAGCTGCCATTCAATGTGGAATTAGGGCTTCGCGGCACCCAGTTAAGACCACAGGTCCATGATATAGGAGCCCGGACTGTATTTGAAAGCAGTGTCAAAAGCACGGAAGAGGCATGACTGTGAATCTGTTCAAATTGTTCTTGCGCTTCCTGTCCACATTTGTAATACATTATTAATAAAATATTAAAAAAAAAACAACAAACCAACAACAAAAAAACCAACAAAACAAAGCAAAAATACACACATAAACATAAGCATGGTAGATGGAGCAAGTGAGAGAGAGTAAAGGAAATGGGGTTATTTTCCTAGTGAGGCGTAGCACATATATTTCATTTCTGCAACTCCCGTAAATTTTCAGTGTGATTTTTAATTTTATTGTATCAACACAGGTTCTCCATCTCCAACTGTAAAGGTCACTGTTATTAAGTGAGAGCAGAGGACTTCCAAAGATAAGCTTTTTTATGGCAACCCTAATCCAGTGGACTTTCCAGCTCATGTGATTTCTCTCTCAATCTGTTCACTGCTGTTCCCATTTGCAGGTCCTGCTTGTGGCAAGAACGACATGTATTCCAGAGATGTTTGTACAAACACACACAGAAACACAGAGGTGAACACACACCCACGCACACACTGTAAGACACAACCAACAAAGCAAACCAGCTCTAAAATAAGACCCCCCCCTACCTCCTCAGTGCTCTGTTGTTCAGCTGATGACAATAAGAGCTTGCTGGCAGACACACAGTGACATACAGAGACAACACAGACACATGCTATTGGATCAGGACCTGACCCCACACATGTAGTCTTTTCAGGGACCACCTGACCTAGATCCCTTTTGCCCCAGTTGCTGACCTTGGTGCTCCTGTCCTACATTCATCCATACCCAAACTTGCTATTTCTGATACCATTACCTAAGTAATCACAGAATCACAGAATCACAGAATATTATGAGTTGGAAGGGACCCACAAGGATCATCTAGTCCAACTCACCATCTAACACCCGTACAGAGACCGAACGCACATCCCAGAGTGGTAACACAAACCTAGTTCCCTCACAGTCTAGCAGGCCACTCTGAGCCAGAAGGGACCCAGGATCATCCAGCCCTACACCCCCTAGCTAGACCATGTCACTAAGCTCCTCATCGAGTCTTCTCTTTAACACCTCCAGGGATGGCGACTCCACCACCTCCCTGGGCAGTCCATTCCAATGTGCAATCACTCTCTCTGTGAAAAACCGCTTCCTAACATTAAGATTAAACCTCCCCTGGCATAGCTTGAGGCCGTGCCCTCTCGTTCTGGTGTCATCAGCCTGGAAGAAGAGGTCCACACATCTTTTATGGTATTACTTGATGTTGCTTTGCGAGGCTCTTCTCTCCACAAAAGGTCCCCAGTTCTGCCTATGCAGTTTGGTTATTCTCACAGGACTCCTCATCACCTGTGTCCTTTCTGTCACTTTCTCAGGCTGTTCTTTACTGGCTCCAGCAATAACTTATGTTTTGTTCAGTAGTTTCTTGTGACCAAGTTAGCTAAATCTTAGGCCAGGGTTCCGTCTGCATGTCATAACATTCTGACTGTGTATTTGTGTATAGATTACTTATTCCCTCTGTATGTTGTGTGTTGGACTTGGATGCTTTGGGGACTACCCCTTTTCTTCTACATTGGGACATTGCAGAGTATTACAGGTTATTCTATTCTTATTTCCATCATTAGTATTAGAATTCTGCTTCTTTCCTGATTCATTTCATGTTTGATGACTGAGCACTCATTTCTTTTCCTTCTCTTTTTCCGTTTTTAAGCAGTTTCCCTGCTTTGCTTATTCTCAACTCCAGTCATCTCGTAGCTCGGGCCCACCAGCTGACAACTGTCAGCAATTATGAAATAAGTGAGAATGTGCTTGCCAAAGCTGAAATTTATTGAGGACACTCTGCACTCTTCCTGCAATATATACTATCCTACCACTATCCCAAATTCCTCCTGCACTGAAAACATCCAGAGGACTAGGACTACTTCTGCAGTTTCTAAATTACTACTTTCCTGTTCTCTGGTAAAGGGACATGATTAAGAAAAGGTGTCATTGCTGATGGTGGTTTTAGTCAGTGTGACACTTTGGCATTGAGACATAAATGTTAACACTTTGGGCCCTTTCTAACTTATTTTGGAGTCCAACTCAAAAAAACCTAAATACTCTTATAAAGAAGATAGATATGCAAAAAAGACCTAAATTCACCATTCTGTGAGCACACACATTTCAAGTCCAGTGCATTAATTCCAGGCAGATTCTGCTGAATTATATCTCTTTGTGTTGATGAAAAGATTTATAATATTAAATTAATAATTAATTATTATAATATTTATATCATAATATTATATATTAAATGTTATAATAATTTGTTTATAATTAGATATGCAGTGAATCCCCGCTGCATCGCGACCTTTCCATTACGACCCCGAGCATTTGCGATGTGNGTGCCCGGGATGGGCGGTGTGCGGGACAGGCGGCGCGGGATGGGACGGGTGGTGTAGGATGGGGTGGGTGGTGCAGGATGGGGCGGGCAGCATGGGGCAGGCAGCGCGGGACGGGGCAGGTGGCGTGGGATGGGGAGGCGGTGCAGGATGGGATGGGCTGCGTGGGACAGGACGGACTGCACGGGGCGGGCGGCGGGCATGAGCACCGGGGCTGGGGAGGGGGCAGAAGCAGCGGCACGGGGTTTGGTCACGGCGGACCCACGGATTCTCGGGGTTGAGAGTTTCCTGAGTCAGAGGGGGCTGCCCCGTGCTCAGAGAGTCCAAGGGGAGAAGCAAAAAAGGGCCCGGAGCCCTCTGGAGTACTGGGGGGTGGGGCAATGGGCGTGGCCTGCATGCATATTAACGACATGCACTTCTTTGTGAGGTTAGGGTTTTGCGAAGGCCGTCTCCTGTCCCTTTCCTCGAGATGGAGGGGGTATAACTGTATATTAAATATCATAATATTTAATTATTATAATATTAAAAATAGGTTTTAGCACTTTGAGATCCCCTGAGATAGTGCTGCTTGAATTTCGGGCTAGAGGATATTTCTGACAAAACATATGCTTTGGTTATTCTGTCATTATAAAGCTCCTTGCTTCTCTTTACTTTTCCTGGTCTGCAATAACAAACAGGAATACAACTGTATACAAAATGCAGGATAAATACTTTTTACAATCCTGTCTACATGAAGACACTATAATACTTAGATTCAGAAGGGCTTTCTTTCAAAGCTCCCTTTGTAAGATATGGCCTGAGGGAGAACAGTAATTCCATAAACAAATTTTATGCAACCAAATATATTTATGCATTTCTGTCCTCATTTTATGTGTTTGTAATTCATTCAGATTACAGTTTAAATTGTTTAAAATAATTTTGTATAGGCATTAAATCCAAAGAGTTCAGGGATTTAGGAAACGCTTATTCTTTCTGTATCTTTTGAGACATTCCAGGAATAGGAGACAGGATTGTTTTAGTGTTTTTATAGCTTCAGCTTTGGGTGGCTTGCCACAAATGGTACATTCTGTACTTCCCCCCTGTCTGCCTGGTGGTACCTCCTAGCAAACCCCTCCCTACACCCCACCCCCTAAGCTTCCCATTGGTTCTAGTTACCTTCCCACTGCCCGCCCCCCTTTTCCCGGGGAATGAAACTTGAGTGGGAACGGGTCTCTTTCATTTTCACCTCCCAGGAGGGGAATTCCAGAATAAACAGGGATTGTATTCCTGAAGGAGATAGAATGCCTTTTGTCTTTTGCTTTTCTCCATTGTCGGGTTTCTCTCCCGGGGTTGTGGCTAGCCGAACATTTAGCCCTCAGGAAGCAGAAACTCGACACAGGATGTGATTTATCACAAAAGTACTTCTATGGATAATGAGCAACTCAGGGATAACTTGACACTGTCAAAACATGTTGTATTTATTTATACAAGAGCTCTGACGTGTTAAAAGTATTGCCTAAGATGGTGTTTGCCTAAAGGTGCTACTTCTAATACCTATCACATTTACCCTAACACAGTGACATACCTTTTGTAACACTTGCTATGAAGGACAAATAAGCATTCACTTTGAGCAAGTTGAAAATCAGCCAGAGGAAGGTTGTATTTACCTCCAGTGTCACCTCTCAAGTTACCTGACTGGAGAAGAAAAGATCATAATAGCATGGAAGTTGTTTCTGCCATCCATATGTTTGAATAGTTTGAAAATACTGATAAAATTAAAGTAGTTGCTGAAAGCTACGTAAACATCCAACTTCTTATGGACACTTGGCAAGGTGAAGTAGAATGAAGAAAATAAAACATATTTGTTAGGGTTTTTTATAAGCATGCATCTGCTTTAATTATGGCCTTACTGATTCAGAGCTTGTCATGAAAAGTGGTTATAGTTTGAAATCCTACATCACTCTCTCTTTGAAAAATGTCTACATTTTCAGATAAGTGATTCTTTGTAGTGAAAAAAATATCTTTACCTGTTTCTGTCTGTATTTTGACAACAGTTTCATATATATTTCTTTACATATGTAGATAAGTATAATAAATGACAAAAAAGCACATGGCAAGTGGGAAGACAGAAGTCCAACAAATTATTTTCATCAGCCTTCTTTTCTGCCTATTACGTATTAGCATTTGTTTTTCAAGTCTGTAATGCATTCTAGTCAGATCTCTATCTTTATTATACCTTCATTAGCCTCTTAAATTTCCCGTCTGTGTACAGGAGCCTTTCTTTTGTTTAATTATCTGTTTAAGATTCAGAAATGGTAGCTGATGCCATTTTGGCTTTTTGACATTTTTCACCTGCAGACTGCAAGGAACAGATTTAAGAGTGTTGTTTGGCTAGTTTATGTTACATCCTGATTTTAGCTGAAATACTGAAGCAGGAGTTCAGTCATTCATTGTCATTCAGGAGTTGTTTGAGTTGGGCTTTTGTTCTTTGTGGGATCAGCAGACCTAGCTGAATTACAGTCTTGAATTTTGTTTTGCAACCATGTGTTATTTTCCTTTTTCTGTCACTGTTTTTTCTCTATTTGGTACAATTATAAAATATCCAAGTTCAGACATTTTATATGAGGATTCCATTTCTTTTTCTTGCAGACAGGATCACTTGGTTTGCAAGTCAATCCATTCTCTTATGTGTCAGTTGATCTGTACTTTTTAAAGCTCACTCATCATTTTACTATCTAGCACACTTGAGATAGAAGTATTTATTACACTGTGCATTATTTAATGTACTTAATTCATTTTTTTCTTCATGGTCATCAACAGTGTTTTCAATTGCAATTCCTAGAATATCAGGTGTAAAGATATTACTCCAACCTTATCAGGGTTGGAGTAAAATGTTTCTGTTACTTTTTAGTCATTTGAGCAGTTCTTTCTTTTTTCCTAATCATATTATTAGCACTTAGTTGCTGTGGGAGCTGCAGGACCAAACAGTGGCCAAGGCTCAGTGGCAATACATCTGTGTTAAGGGTAACATCTGGTCTTTGCTTCCTTTAAGGTAAGAGATGTGGTGAGAAGAATTTTAAATACTGATTCACATGCTAGCTTGTCCCTCAGCATACAATACAATTCATTGTTAGGGAAGAAGCGGTGCTACCAAACTTCAGTAGTCACATGTAAGGATTAGAAAGATAGGAAGCAGACTGAGTTTCTGTCATGACTCCTGTCTAAAGTGAGATGGTGAAAAGAACACATGGTATCTTTCCTGCCTGTCTGGTTTATTCATGAATGTTACCAATCTTTGGCTCATAACGTGCCTTCTTCAAACACAATTTCTGTTTTAAGAAACTCAGCCTGACTGAAAAAGTCCCTGTCAAAATCTATCCTTCATCATATTTTTTGATTTTCTGCATATTCCCAGCATGATGCTTTTCTCATACTCAGTCCTTATTATAACACATAGGAGCACTGCTTGTGAGAATTCCCATAAGATAAAACTTTAGCCTTCTTTTACAGGTATCAAATATCTCTTTAATATTCTTGTGTAATTCTGATAGTGCATCTCTCTAGGTGCAGTTCCTTGAAATGTATGCTTTAATAGTTTTGAATGTCTGTTAAAGAGCTCCAGAGTTTGGTTCCTGTAATATCCATCAAAAATTCTAGCAGAGGAGCAGTATCTTTATAACTGTCAAGCTGGCAGAGATTTCTCAGAAGTGCATTTGTTTCTTTGTCCCTTGAACTTCCTTTTTGAGTGTGTGTGTAATAATAATACTGGAATACAATAAATGTGAACTACACTAGCTAAAATAATTCTTTGTTGTCATACTATGGTCTTTGAACCACAATTTCTGCAGTATGTGGTGTCAATTCAAAGCCTTGTCCTTATAAGCAAGCTTTCATGTTACTTAAAACTTTTCAATCTTGTCATAGCAATTATTTTTGTGTAGACAAAAGGATCTAATTTTATAGGAAAATACTTGACAGATTAATAATATGTATTCCACATGTCCACAGTCCCATTCAAAGCATTACTCAACGCTTTGCACACTTTAATGATTTAAACTTTCCAGTAAGCTTATGGGAACTGTTATTATACAGACATGGTAACAGTGGCATAGAGAAGATAAAAATAACTAAGTTCAGACAGCTTATTTGGAGCAAGAATGGGAACAAATCCCACAGTCCTAGTCTTTCATTTTGACCACTAGGTCATGACTTTTGCTCAATGAGAGGAAGCTGAAACCCTTTTCTCTGTAATTTTGGCTTAGGTAAACAATGCTTTCTCACATCCTTCTCATTCCATTACTAAGGGAAGGTTTATCCATCTACAGTAATTTGTATTCCTGTCCCTACTCAACTGGCTTAAGAAGAAGTCAAACAAAGGAGATGAAGGGAAGACTTGGAAAATCTTTGGTGCTGAAATCCTGTAAANCCCTCCCTCCCTCCCCTCTCCCCTCCCTGAATAGGTTGAACAAGCAGCCTTTTGGAACTGGAGACTTAAGGTACTTAGAGTGTGTTATGAGCTCTATTAGATCGATTGAACAACCTACATGAACTTTCACAACATGACCATCCATGCCATGGTTGCGTACAGCCCTTTACATATATCAGCAGAGCTTAGGACCCAGGTTGATGCCAGCTAACTTCAGGTATTTTTCAAAGTCCCTGGTGTTAAAATCTTCGTCTCTTTAAACACCCTTTATCATCAGTGGAGACACATAAAAAACTCCTTAGAAAATTGGAAACTTGATTGACCATGTAAAATAAAAGAAGCTGCAGCCAGAAGTTAGTGCAGAGAACTGAATGAATGTGTATACAAAACTTTGCAGTACATGCAATGAAGATAGAGCTGACCTTTTGACAATGGAAAAAAATCTGTCAGTATGTCAGTACAGGTATGTAGCACCCTCCTGCTATGAACACCTGTATTTCATGAACATATATATGAATAGATAGTTTTTTTCCTATATATGCAGGCTGACTTTGTGGGAGGAAATGACTAGCTGAATTACATCAGGTTCTTAAGTTTTCTTATTTAACTCTGATATATCGGATGAAGCAAAAACAGCATTGGAGAAGAGCGGGAAAATGTGCAGAAATCACCAGATGAGTAAATCACGAAGTGAGAAAAATCATGGCATAGCACTCCTTCTATAAAACTGCTAAGATACTGGTAAATTAGATTTCTGGGTTACATTAGTGATCAAGGGAAATGCAGGAACAGAGCTGTTTACCTATGTTCTGAGCCTTAACTCAACAATCTCCCTTTACTATTTTTAGAATACTTTTCAGAATGGAAGATACTTCCTGTGTAATGGTTTACTCTAAACTTTAGCAGTTCTCTGAGGGCTCTGTAATCAAAAGTGCTATTATTAGAACCATTTTCTATTAGCTGTCATCCCTGGAAATTCAGTATGGAATCTCAAGACACGATTTCTGTACTTTGTATCTTATTAAAAGAAAAAAATCAGGTTTCAAAATAGAGAGCATACCTTCCATTTAGTGCTCTACTCAGGCGTTTATAATCAGAACTCTACCCCTTCCAGCTGCATCAGTAGATTTGAATGTTTGTCATTGGTTGGATCACCATAGGTATGTCAGTATTGGACAAGGTGCAATGGAACATACTTGTTCATTTAGTCAAAACAATTTTCTTTAACTGGCTACAGACAGCTGACAACTGATGAAAATCAGCTTAGTCAAAAGAAGAAATGAGAGAGTGGACAGATATGGAACAGGAGAGCTATGCTGATTTTATTACTTTAAAACAAATAAGATCCATTTCCAGGAGATCCTATTCAGAGGCAATTAGAAATTGCATTAAACTGAAGTTTTACTTTTTTGAATACTATCAATTTTCAGTGATAAGAATTTTTTTCATTTTTGTTGAAAAGCTTGCTTAGTGCATATCATCATTGCAATTCTTACTCTTGCCAATCTTATTCTTCAACATAATATCAGTATTTGCACTTGGGCTGATTTTTAATGATGTAATTTATGATTCTGAGAGGCAAGTGGAATTTGAATTAGAAGAATATTTGAAGCATTTTTGGCTTTTATAAAAACACATTTGTTTTTCTGAAAGTTAGTGTTAATGTAAATTATATGATGAACAGTCATCACAGTAAGGAACTGCTAATGTCTTGGAAATGTTGCTGAAAACTGTCCAAGAATGTATCTTAAAAAAAGAGCAACATTTCAGGCAAATCAAGTATCATTTGCTTTACTTTAAAATCCAAGTCAATCTTGATGATCTAGTAATTGTATGCACTATGCGTGTTTTTACCCTGAAAGGAGACTTTGAGGCAGTGTGTGGCAAAACATTGTATTGATCTCCATGTGTCCTAAGAAAGATATCAGAGAATTAGGTCATTATGTGTGACATAGAGAACAAACTGCAAATAGAAACACTGTAAGAATATAGGCTGTTATTTCTAGGAGCTGGAATAGTATCTGGACTGTAGAATTTCAGTAGAAGTGAACACATGGAGTTGAAACAGGTTTTCAGAGTTCATTTGTTGGGTTTTTTCCTCTGTTTTGACATTTTTTAGTTTGGTAGGACCTTCCAAAATAGCGCTAATCATGTTTTTTTAATTTTATTTTTATAAGACAATAATCTGCACAAACTCTGTATTGAGAAATAAATCAAATCACAGGTTCACAGGCTACTCTGAGTTGGAAGGAACCCTCAGGATCATCTAGTCCGACTTCCCACCAACTAGACCATGTCACTGAGCTCCTCATCAAGTCTTCCCTTAAACACCTTCAGGGATTGCGACTCCACCACCTCCCTGGGCAGACCATTCCAATGAGAGATCACTCTCTGTGAAAAACCTAAGAGAAGAGATCCACACCCACCTGGCGTCAATCTCCCCTCAGGTAGTTGTAAACAGCAATTAGGTCGCCTCTGAGCCTCCTCTTCTCCAGGCTGAACAACTCCAGTTCCCATAGCCGCTCCCCATAGGGCTTGTCCTCCAGTCCTTTCCAGAACTTTCTGTTAAATGTGTGGGTTCTTTTTTCTCACAGAAAAGGCATATTTAGTTACATTTTCGAATGAAATTGAATGCAGCAAATTTTGTGGTTTTTTTTTCATTTATAGAAGATAAAAATCAAGTCATGTAATTAGTTAAAAGGAATTCAAGTTGCAGGTTTCTCTTACAGATTTCTGTATGTAAGATACAATTGCAGGAGAGCAAGAACAATTTCTGTAAAGGATGTCAGTATATGATACTAAGCTGGGGGCAAATGTTGAACTGCCAGAGAGTAGGAAGGCCCTCCAGAGGGACCTTGACAGGCTGGAGAGATGGGCAGGCTCCAACAGTATGAGGTTTAACAAGACTAAGTGCCGGGTTCTTCACTTCGGCCATAACAACCCCATGCACCGCTATCGGCTGGGGGAGGAGTGGCTCGAGACTAGTGAAGTGGAGAGAGACTTAGGTGTACTGATTGATAGGAAACTCAATATGAGCCAGCAGTGTGCCCAGGTGGCTAAGAAGGCCAATGGCATCCTGGCCTGCATCAGGAACAGTGTGGTCAGTCGGTCCAGGGAGGTTGTCCTTCCCCTGTACACAGTGCTGGTCAGACCTCATCTTGAGTACTGTGTGCAGTTCTGGGCTCCCCAGTTCAAGAGGGATGTGGAGCTGCTTGAGAGGGTCCAGAGAAGGGCAACGAGGATGGTGAAGGGACT
>WEKX01001750.1:29440-53822 GCA_013390025.1 Pitta sordida | reverse complement strand
TCTCTGGCATCCAGCCAGGGTCAAACCACGACAAATAGTTACAATTATGTGTTCAAAACATCCAGGTAATTTAACTTCCACTTTTGCTGCTTTGAAAGGCATTTTTACTTCATTCTAGACCCTACTTGCATTGACACATTTCAGGCTATGATCAAAGCCATTTGGTGGTCAATTCTCTTGGTTTTGTTATGTGGCCACTGATTTCATTGCCATTCTATGACAATATAGGCTGAAGCCTTAGCCAGTCAAAGATGACAGAAAATTGTTTATACTTATTAGACAAAAATTAAAAGTTGGAGATGTGTTTTCTGAAGCTTTTCCCATTGTTACACCACCTTTGGGCCAATAATTTAGTTTGTTGTAAAAACTAAATAACAAATAACATTAACTTTGTTTGCAACTCTTCTGTGTCTTTCACAAAATGGCACAAGGTCTGAAGAGAGGAAATTACTTGAGGGACCAGGTAGGAAGAAGGTGAGAAGGAAATAGTAGCCGTATGTGAGAAATAGTTAGCAGGTAGGAGAGTCTTGAAGAGATTGTGTCTTGATTAAGGGTTGTCAGAAGATGAAGTCCAAGGAACTATGATATCACTGATTGTATGTCAGGCACACCACTTTTAGCTTTCAAAATCTCTGTTGAAGATATCTTTTCTATTACTTCCAACACCTTTTGAGGTTAATGAGGAAAGGAAAGAGGATGAGGACAAAGCAGGGGGAAAAAAAAAAAAGATAAATGGCCTCAATTATCTCTTTTAAAAATTCTCTGAGATTTTTGACAGAGATGGAAAGAAAAGCTAAAAGTGCAGAACAGCTTTTATAGATCTGTGTCTCCAAAAAAGAAAAGCTTTAATAGCTGTAAGTAACATTTATTATCTCAAGTTTAGTGGCGTGCTTGACATACAATCAGTGAGAGCATAGTTATATCAGGTTGGCCTAACAGTCAATGATGTACATGAAAGGTGAGTGCTCATTACTTTGCTTTTTAAAATATCTTTCCAAGTGAGCTGCTTTTGATCAAAGACACATAATTAAAGAATTAGGCAAGTTTACATCTAATAGACTGTCTGCAGTTCTCCATCGCATTTTTACCAAGTGATCATCTACTTTACATGATTGTCTATTATACTCATTAGAAAACTAAGCAAGATGATTGTGTTTCTCTGAGAGGAAAGTAAATGAAAGCTAGAAAATGTCTGTAATGCTTTTATAAGATGAGTGTGGTGCATGCTCACAGCCTACACGTTTTCATTTAGCGCATGCATCAGTCTGTAAATCATCTTCAGTTTTCACATGGTGCAATGATCATTTGCCATTTTGGTTGTGCTACACTCAGTGGTTGCCCTGTCATGGAGATGGCTGGTGTTCTGCAAGAGGCTTCGTTCTGCCTGACTACAAAAATAGCAGAGATTAATTCGACTTCCTAGTTGGGGCTCTGTGCTGGTACCCAGCTTGACATCTTAAAAGCAACAGTTTTTGTGGTTTTTTGTTGGGGTTTTGGTAGTTTGGTTTTTGTTGTTCTTGTTGTTTTGGTGTGGGGTTTTTTTGTTTTTGTTCTTCTTTTTCTCTCCCCTCTGTCTCTTCTGGAATGCTTTCTGAGCAAATTCTTTGCTTGAGGAGGAATGTGACATTCTCTTGCACTGGTTGATAAATATTTATGCCTGCAAACAGCATAAAGCTCTCTTTTGGATGCTTTCCTATTTTACACTGTGCTGGCTTTTGGCCTGATCTCTGTATTTAGAAAACTCTGTGTATACCTGCATGCTTTCTTGACTCAATTTCCTATTCCTAATGGGTCTACAGACAGTACTGCATAAGAAACTTATTGCACTATTTTCAGTGAATTGTCAGGATACGTGAATAAAGCAAAATGTGCCTTCTTTTCTAGGTGTATAAGCACATTTTAAGGAGAACTTTATAGATATGCCTAAAAAGGATGTATACAAAGCATGAAAACATTTTTAAGCACTTCAGTACTCTGATAAAACTGAACAACTATGAATGGAATTAGAAGCAGCAAAACATTAGAACTCCTTTGGCAGTATTAATACAATCCCATTTCACAATCATGGTGCCTTTTTTTCCCCTACCCCTTTTCTACAATTTTGTTTTTCTTTCTACTGAATTTTGGTTTTCTGCTTAGATTTTCTTGTTAAACTCTCTGAAAATCCAATAAAAAATATTTTCATTATTAAAGAAATTGTTCTAGTACTGGAGAATGCTGATCTTTTCTAAAATTGTTGGTTATTAAAGTTAATTTCCTTTTTCCTCTTTAGAAGGAATGAGTCTATTCCAGATAAAGTGGATGTTTCCTGTCCTCGGTAAGGGACCTCTTTCAGGTGCTTCCATGGGAGAAATGCATACTCTCATGCTGCATATATACATGTTGTGCCTTTGGCTGGACGTACACTTATGAGAAAGACAGACAACTGGTTTCTGTGCTGCATGTGCCTCAAGACAGAGTATACATCTCCTTGATACTTTTATGATAGCAACAGGTCATGTCCAGTGTCCTCACTTGTGTGTATTATATATGTTTGCTTTTGAGGTATTTGTATGTGACCAGAAAGACTGTTTAAGTTCTTTTCTGGGTGGGTACTGGTGGTTTTTGTTGCTAGGGCAAAGACCCTATGTAGATCTCCTGATATCAGGACATATCTATGAGTCGACATGGATTACCAGAGTTGGCAAGGGATCTCCCCAAGCTTCAGACAAATGTTTGATGTTGACCAGCTCAGCTGTGGGGGTGGATTAGGCTGGCCAGCCTTTGTAGCTGCGTGAGCCACGTTTCAACCTCTCCATGTAGGCAAGATTTGAAACTGAGTGCTGTGTGTTTAGTGGGGCTGCTTTGAGCGTTTACTCTGAAAGCAGCTCTTAAGTGGTCTCTTAAAATGTTCCTGATGTCTGCTGTGCTGGGCTAGGTGCCTGGCTCAGTACTGGAGTAGAGTGCAGTGTTGTTTGCACAACCTGGCTGCTTCACTTTCTCTGACAGAGAATTTGGAATACCCCAAAATCTTCATGTCAACAGACTGGCCACATCCTGCAGTTGCCAGCATGGGAACCAGATGGGAACCCTACCACCCCCCCCTCCCCAATCGCTCCAGAGTGCTGGGGAGCATTTTCAGCATCGCCCCATGGCCTCTCACAGCACAGGGGAGCAAAGGCAACAGCTTCTGAGACCTCTCCAACTCTTCACCTGGACTCCCCTGTCTTTCTCCACAGAGCTGCTTTCCAGCAGGTCAACCAGGGACCAATGCATGGGGTTATTCTTCCCTCCGGGCAGGACCTACATTTGTCTTTGTTGTTAGGTTCCTCTCCACCCAACTCTCCATCCTGCCCAGGTCTCACTCAATGGGAGAGATAACCATCCTTAACTGGAGATGAAATCTTCATTTTACTGAGACAACTTGTTGGAACTGGGGTCAAATTTCAACTTTTTTTACTAATGCTGTTATTTTGCTGGATAACTTGATTGCTAAGATTTATGTGCCTTGGAAGAATCATAGAATCTGCTGAGTTGGAAACCACCCATCAGGATCATAGAGTCCTACTCCTGGCCTTGTGTAAGACACCCCAAAAAATCACACCATGTGCCTGACAAGGTTATCCAAGTGTTTCTTGAACTCTGTCAGGCTTGATGCTGTGCCCACTTTCCTGGGGAACCTATTTAGTAGCAAACCACCCTCTGGGTGAAAAAATACTACCTGATATCCAACCTAAACTTTCCCTGACTCAGATTCATGCTATTTCCTTGAGTCCTGTCACTCTTCACCGCAGAGATCACTACTTTCTCCTCTGCTTCGCCTCATAAGGATGTTAAAGACTGTAATGACGTCCCCTTTGGAGCAGTTTGATAGGGCAAGATGCATATCTGCGTATGCTGTAAGACAAATAATGTTGGGAGGATAAAAAAGGATTAATTTAGAAATGGAAAGAGGAGGAGATTAAGTTAAAGTATGTAAAACAAAGGTTGAAAATGCTTTAACATTGCTAGACCAATTATTACTTTATCTGCATAGGATGAAATAACAGAGTTGGTCTGTTTGATTTTTTCCAGACCATGACTGTGTTCCAGTGACTCAATTAGAATTTGCCTCATGCAAATTTTTTCCAGGAACAGATGTGCCTGCCAAGCTGGGCAGAGAAAATGTGCAGTGAGGTCACAAAGAAGATGGTTCTTCATTATGCTCTGCCAAAATCTTAGCAGAACATCACTGAGCATGTCCAGATATAAAATTTCAGTCACTGTCTGTTTTATTTTTACATGGGATTTTTCATTTCCTGCATTCCAATCTCTACCGATGGGTGAAAAAAATTTTTTCTGTGTCAGCGAAGTATCAAGTTGTAGTCTCTTGTTTATT
This sequence comes from Pitta sordida, assembly GCA_013390025.1. Lineage (NCBI taxonomy): Eukaryota > Metazoa > Chordata > Aves > Passeriformes > Pittidae > Pitta > Pitta sordida. Next base: position 49,465 of record WEKX01001750.1, on the reverse strand, counting down.
TATTTTTTTTTCTAGAAAGAAAATATGGTAGATCATTATGTTTTTAAATCAGGACAGTGTCTTCTATTAGCCAGGATAATACTTATGAGTTAAGGGAGTTATAATGCTCTGCTAATTTTATGTTTCCACCCCTCCCAATCACTGTCTCTTGTCATGTCAAATTAGTGTCAGGAAGACCTTTCTGATTTTTGTTTAAATTACTTTTGGGCTGAGAATGAGCTTTGACAGTTCAAACTGAAGCTGACTTTTTTTTTTTTCAATCATTAAAATCTGGAAACAATGGAAAACATTTTACCAATTTTAATGGGTCAGTGATATCTTTAAAAAATCACTTCTGTCTGAAAAATAAATAACTTAAGATCAACTAAGATTATAGTGACTGCAGAAGACTGGAGGGAAAAAAGCCCTTTTCAGTTTCTTGTCTTTCAGACCCTAGTGGTATATCATATAAAAGGCTTTCCCTGCTTGGTTAGGGGTCCAATTTTTAGGAATTCAAAAACAAATAAAAAAAGCAAGCGAAAAAAACAAAGAAAAAGCCAAACCAAACCAAAAACAAACCAAGCAAACCAACATAACTCTCCCCAAACCCCAAAAGAATAACCCCAAAGCAGTCAAAAAATTGACACAAAAACAACCCATAAAAAGAAACATACAAATAAAAAATGCAACCCACACAAAAATAAAAAAACCCAAAAAGTAAAAATAAAACAAAAAAAAAGCCCCAGACATTGTGTGCTGGCAGAGTTGGTAGAAACAATGAGTGTCCAATCTATTTTAAGCCATTGTTTAGTTTCTCACTTAAGGTAAGAATTTTTTGTAGGTAAATAATTACACAACAAAGATTTTATTATTACTTCATTACTTTAAATCTTACTCATATAAACACTTCATGATAGCAGATGTAGTCTTTCAGGCAGCTTTCAGTTTTATTATGTGCTGTTACATATCTGAGAGAAAAATAAATGGCATCTGAGACATTGTAAACCCTGCCTGCTTGTATTTGGAAATACATTTTTCATCTTCAAATTTTATGCGCATGAGCTAATTAAGACTGTAATATAAAATAAATCCATGGCAGTGCAGATGTTTTAGTTGCAAGAGCAATGGCTTCACTGATTTCCTGTAGGTTTTTAAAAGAATAAATGTGAATCGCAGGCATTGGTCATGAACTCATTTTTACTGGATAATATATTGCCACAAGAAAAAAAATGCAAATAAGAAGGGAAACAAGCCTATACACTTACTGACTTTTTTCCCCTATTGTTTGCTTGTTTATTTCAGATCACTTAAGATTGATAAATTTTAGCTCCCTTCTCATCTGAGATGAATTTCATATTGATTGAATGACTGTCTGTTGAATAAAAGAAATATTGTTGGCAGAATTTCTAGCTGGATATCTTGCTGTTGATTAGGAAACAAGGCTACTTGTATCTGTTAGATAAAGAAAAAAACTCTGTGTTTCCAATGTAGCTTCATCCTGGACTATTATTTCTTCATTAACTCGTTAAAACAGAAAAGGCATCTATGAGCTGATTTTTTTCCTCCTCCTCAGGCATCCATGCACAAAATGAGTATGAGCCAAAAGGGAAAAGAAGGGTAGTGAAGGGAAGAAAAAGAAAAAGGGAATGAGTAAATCATAAAAACCAGACAAAGAATATCAGTATTTTCTGTGTTTCATCCATGGTTTTGAAATCAGGAATGACCTTTCTGAAAGCTGAAATGAGTAGGCATCCTTAGCAAGGTTCATTTGAGGAAAAAATGGGCAGTTAACAGAACAGAGTAGCAGTGACTATGCAATAGCTCCCCAGGGACTTCTGATGAAGTCAAGCAAGATAATTTTATATTATATAAAGAATATTAGATCAAATCTTTTGGGTCAAATATCTTAAGACTCTTATTAAGTATTTTTTCCCCTGTATGATTTTGGATGCGTGACTGATCACCTTTCTTATAGCAGGCTAGAACTCAGATGGTTTTTAGAAAGGCCCTTAGGGCTGTGGAGCTGTTTCTGTTTGACAGTCATGAGTTGGATTCCCTCATTTATATTTAACAGTAATCATCAGCTTTGAGAAGAGTTTCTAAGTTTAAACACATGGTACTCCCCCCACCCCCTCTTTTTGTCCTCAGGAAAGCTGTAATTTGCTTGGGTGCATCTCTGCTTTAACTACCGACACATTCGAGCCCCACAGTGGGTTTCACACATGAAAACTCTTCTGCCAAAAATTATATACCTGTCTTTGTGTTTGTTTGTGACTGCCTCTTTTTTCTTCCTCTTTTTAAAAATTGCTTCTTCCTGGATCTTGAGTATCATCTAAGTCTGCTTGTACTTTTTTCATTAATGGCTTTAATAGTATATCATCGCTTTAGTATGGGTATTATGATACCTATTATCTTTCTTACAAATTAATATCAATGTTGGACTAATAATTTTTAAACAACAAATGAGAAATGCAATGAATTGTCCTTTCTTGAACTGATAGAGACCCAATGAGCTGTCTCTGCTTGAGCTATATATGAAAAATAGGGATTTAAAAAAAACCAAAATAAAACCAAAAAACCCCTCATGTTAATATCCATATTTACTCTAGCTATGTTTTATCCAGATTATGTCATATACCCACTTCTTAATTAATTAACCACATATCAGTGAAAGGTTATGAATAAATAAAACTTTACAGCAAAATTGCAGCATTTGTTCTGATATCTATATATTTAAACAGCAAAAAGCTTTGTAAACTGTCTGCTTTTCCTCTTAGTACAATGCTAACCCCAGAGGGAGAGAAGAATGAAGGTCAACAGGGTTTGTTTATGTTTGTACGGAATGTTATCCTTTTAAGGAAGACCAACACAAAACATACAAATCCATATGTTTGGATTTGTTGTTCACACATTAGTTATACATGTGCTCACAGTATGACACAGTGGAAAACAATCTAAAATGATACAGAAAATGAATTTCAGGACTGGCATCTTTTTCTTTAGTTAGAAATCCCGAATCCTAAGATGATTTTTTTGCCTAAAAGTTTGTGAGAATGACTAGAAAAAACCTCCCTGTTATTAATTTCACCAATGTCTTTAAGAGTTTATGTCAACCACAGAACTGCAAACCAGAAGTGGGATTTTCTGGCTTTGTGAAACAAGTTCATTTATTTGATTTTTTTGGCAACTATTTTTGGTGAGGTTGATAATTTCATGGATAAATCTACCACAGAACCTTAATCCTTCAACGTTCAGAATTCTGATAAACCGTCTAAAGTTTGGTATCTTGGTGACTAATCTGTAGTCAACAAGTATAGAGAACCATTCAGCATAAAATAAATGCTTTCATTTGGTCAGGTGGATAACTCTCTAGACTCTTTATACTGCCTGGATTAAAGGTTCTGCTCAGTTACCTCCCAGTAGGCACCTAACACACCTGAGTTGTTCTACAATGTCAAAAATATCAACCTGAGGCCTTCAGTTTTTACAAACTTTCCTTTTTGAATCACCAGGTGGAGGTTAGGAAACCTAAGGGCTCTTCAGAAAGCACTAGATACTTGTGTGTAAACAACTGAATAGAAGTCTGGACTCAGGTATCTAAATTTAGTCTGGAGTTTAATTCAACTTTACATCTGCCCCAAATATAGGTTGTAGTGAGGTGTCTAGTTGTACTCATGATTTTAGTTGGGATCCTTGACTCTCATGGAGTCATTCAGTGTTGTGTATCTTATAAAAAGCAAATTCTTGTGTGGTCTGTTCCTGCTGCTAAACCTATTCCAGCCTATATGTTTTAAATACACTTGGGTGTGATAATTTTTGAGGTGCAACAGAAATGAACTGGCTGATCTGGTGGTGTTTGCTCAACAGTCTTTGACATATCAAGACTGTTGCATGCTTGAATTATTCAGCAAAAGTATGACTTCTCTGGGGCTTTGTGTCATTATTGGATTAGGGAATAATTTGACAGGGCTTTTGAGCATCTCACTGGCATCTTCTTGTTATGAATTTAGATTTAACCCTGCAAAAGTAAGTACATGCACAAATTATACCTTCTATTTCTGCTTCAGCTTCTAAATTCCACTACACTGAAGCAAATATATAAGAGCTGCATTTTCTACTATCTTTGCAGACCCTGATAAATTTCACTCAGATATAAGACTTCTGAAAAATAATCAATTAACTTTAAAAGCGTGGGTTCTCTAAGAAATCGGGGCACCTAATGTAAGTATAGTGCCAAATTATAAAATTAACTGGTTACCTTTAATTTTCCCCCACTTACAAAACATTATTGTGGAACACTCCTTTTCCTGGTTTCCCCATTGGACACAAGAACATACTGTTTTGCTGGCTTTCAGAAATACTTAACTCAATTGGTCCTTTACAGAGATGTATAACTATATAACTGAATGCAGTGACAAAATGCCTGTCTACAGAGATGTACAGGAAACTTTAAATGACTGCACCAAATGTCCTTGAGGTCTTTCCACTGATCAAATTGCTACATGTATTTGTTAGTGGAGAGAATTCACAACATACATCATTAAACTTCATCATCTGTCTAGCCAAAGAAATCATTTAAGCAGATAGAAAGTGTTCAGCTTCTTTATTGTTACTAGGAGCAATTTTTATTGGAACCATCATAGGGTATCCGCATGCCTGAGAAATTCATTTTGCTGTCAAACAGCATGTGTAAGTGAAGTAGAATTCTCTTATCAAGATTACTGCAAATTGATATAAATTAAGGTCTGCTTTCTGAGAAGAACAAAGTTAATCGAAGTGGGATTAAAGCTATAGGTTCCTTTCATTTAGCAGAGGTGCTTCACTGATTTGTTAAGTAATGGGTTATTTCATGTACTCTATGGAGAGTGATGTAGGTCACTTTCAGCATGTAGTACTGCAGATTTAAAGAAAAAAAGGGAAAATACCAGTTATTTCTAGTGTCCCAAATGCCATGTAGGAATATTTGTAACAAACACATCCCTCCTGATTTTTTTGCATTATTTCAATGCAGGGGTTTCTTTTTATCTTTTCCTTATGTCACAGCCCTAACATTCAGTTAGAAAAGCCTCTCAGGAAGATGGCTTTCACCTTGTTCCTTAGCAGAAGTTATGTTATCAACATTTGGCCAGTAGGTTTATTTTTGGTAAGTATATGCCACATTTTTTTTCATATGACAGTGAATTATATTTTTGTTGATGACTTCAGACTATTTAAACTGATATTGTCCATCCATGTGTTTTGGTTCGTTGGTTTTGGTTTAAGTTTTTATGCTTACAGTTTCCATCCATTTCTGCTTAATTTTTTTTTCTCTTGAAAAACATCCTTCAATGCTTTTAAAAAGCAACATAATGCCTAAAGTCTCTGAATTAAAAAAAAAATATTACCACTCATGGAGCTTTTTGTAAGTCATCAACTTCTGTTCAAATTCAAGTTAGCATGTATAAGTCTCAAAATGCACACATGTGACATGATACAAAGAAATGAAAGGTCAGTTCAATGGCTAAGAAAAAATAAGCATAGGACCCAGCCATCAGCTGAAAAACATCTGTACTAAGGTATTTAAATTCAAGTATCTACATCTCAGTAGGTCTCTAACTTCCCATTATCATTGATGGAGCTCTAGCATTTGATTTAGTTGTCCACTCAGGAGCACTTCTTGCCAGGATACCCAAGTGTTCAAAACAGTGGGGTTGGTCTGGCTAATACGAAATAAAATGTGCAAGCCTTATANAGTTTTCTCCTTCATGAGAAGTTGGGGTGGGCCTCTGGCATCCAGCCAGGGTCAAACCACGACAGAGTCTGAATCCTTTTGTCCAGGAACATGCTTTGGCTCCATGTTTGTCTCAGTTTTAAAATGTTTAATTTAAAAATTACTAAGTAATATATTTGTCATTGGAAAGTAGGAATTTTCTTGTACAATCAATCAGTTCATGTTTGAAATCAGTTATTTCTGTATGCAGGTAACCAGTTTGGTAAAAACAAAGAATTTAATTATAGGTGCCTGTTTAAATGAGTTTTTTCAATTAATTATAGACTGATTTATTTTAAAATATTTCTAATCTGGAGAAGTATTGACTGTCAAAATTTCTTTTGTATCAATGTAATAAGACGTTGATAAACTCTAGCTTAGAATTTTAATTTAACTTTATAATATGAAACGTAACGGAATTTTGCTACATGTAAGATCCTAAAAACAATTGCCTGAAAAACTGCTTTACCTTAAATATGTGTTTGTGTATACTCATATCAGATGGTACCTGAATTACAGAGCATTCCTATCTCTTTAAAGGAGATTGTATAGATTGATTTTTTACCCTAACAGTTTATATCAGGGTATATAAAAATAATTCAAATTGTCTTAAAAAACCTTTAAAATTTCTATATCTAAAGCAGTGCACAGTGCATTTCCGTTTCCTACTGTTTAAAAACATTCCTGTTCAAACATCACAGATAATTATTTCAGTTTTGGATGTGGCCTAATTAACATATGTTATTTTATGGAAGAAACCCTCAAAATTAGACCTATCTAAATAAATTTGCTTTTTCATTAAGTAGTTTCTGGAAAGTACAGCCTAATTAGTAGACCGCTACTGTAGCTTGTTTCAGGCAAAGGGATGCTATTTTAATCTAGGAATTGGGAAAGATATCATGGTTTGGAAACAGAATTAACTTCATCAGCTAAGAAGTCATTTGCAGAATGCACATGAAGAAATTAGTCATCAGAAAAATTGTGGCAGTGTCACTCAATTTNCATCCCTCCTGATTTTTTTGCATTATTTCAATGCAGGGGTTTCTTTTTATCTTTTCCTTATGTCACAGCCCTAACATTCAGTTAGAAAAGCCTCTCAGGAAGATGGCTTTCACCTTGTTCCTTAACAGAAGTTATGTTATCAACATTTGGCCAGTAGGTTTATTTTTGGTAAGTATATGCCACATTTTTTTTCATATGACAGTGAATTATATTTTTGTTGATGACTTCAGACTATTTAAACTGATATTGTCCATCCATGTGTTTTGGTTCGTTGGTTTTGGTTTAAGTTTTTATGCTTACAGTTTCCATCCATTTCTGCTTAATTTTTTTTTCTCTTGAAAAACATCCTTCAATGCTTTTAAAAAGCAACATAATGCCTAAAGTCTCTGAATTAAAAAAAAAATATTACCACTCATGGAGCTTTTTGTAAGTCATCAACTTCTGTTCAAATTCAAGTTAGCATGTATAAGTCTCAAAATGCACACATGTGACATGATACAAAGAAATGAAAGGTCAGTTCAATGGCTAAGAAAAAATAAGCATAGGACCCAGCCATCAGCTGAAAAACATCTGTACTAAGGTATTTAAATTCAAGTATCTACATCTCAGTAGGTCTCTAACTTCCCATTATCATTGATGGAGCTCTAGCATTTGATTTAGTTGTCCACTCAGGAGCACTTCTTGCCAGGATACCCAAGTGTTCAAAACAGTGGGGTTGGTCTGGCTAATACGAAATAAAATGTGCAAGCCTTATAGAGATTCAGAGTGTTGGTAGACATAATACCCTGTGCCATTTCAGAAAGCACAGGCTATCTTTGCGTGAAAAATGAAGCAAATCCTACTCTAGTCAATGGAGCACAAGGAGAATTTTTTATCTATTATCTGTTTTAAGGTGAGCTGAGCTGCCTTGAACTATCTGGCTGTATTGATTACATTTCCACTGACTATACTGGGTGCGCTGGATCCCACACTACAGACAAGATAGTATTTCTCTTAATGCAGATTTGAGCTTCTGTTGACTGTTTCAGCAGAGAGGCAAAGGAGTTTCAGCACAGAGACAAGAGAAGACACTGAAAACAAAATGTTCCTCTTAGAAGCGTGTCTGATTGGACCCAGATAAATGTTCAGGTACATTAGTAAAATTTATAAAGGAGTTTGTCAGTGGTCTCATCTCTTTTGTTAAGAATATAATTCACACAGGAATAGTTAATAGAATCAGAGAATCATTTTGGTTGAAAAAAGACCTTTAAGATCATCAAGTACACCACTAATCCATGTCCCTAAGGGTCACACATACACATCTTCTAAATAGCTGTCCACTGAGAGTCTGAATCCTTTTGTCCAGGAACATGCTTTGGCTCCATGTTTGTCTCAGTTTTAAAATGTTTAATTTAAAAATTACTAAGTAATATATTTGTCATTGGAAAGTAGGAATTTTCTTGTACAATCAATCAGTTCATGTTTGAAATCAGTTATTTCTGTATGCAGGTAACCAGTTTGGTAAAAACAAAGAATTTTGCTACATGTAAGATCTTAAAAACAATTGCCTGAAAAACTGCTTTACCTTAAATATGTGTTTGTGTATACTCATATCAGATGGTACCTGAATTACAGAGCATTCCTATCTCTTTAAAGGAGATTGTATAGATTGATTTTTTATCCTAACAGTTTATATCAGGGTATATAAAAATAATTCAAATTGTCTTAAAAAACCTTTAAAATTTCTATATCTAAAGCAGTGCACAGTGCATTTCCATTTCCTACTGTTTAAAAACATTCCTGTTCAAACATCACAGATAATTATTTCAGTTTTGGATGTGGCCTAATTAACATATGTTATTTTATGGAAGAAACCCTCAAAATTAGACCTATCTAAATAAATTTCCTTTATCATTAAGTAGTTTCTGGAAAGTACAGCCTAATTAGTAGACCGCTACTGTAGCTTGTTTCAGGCAAAGGGATGCTATTTTAATCTAGGAATTGGGAAAGATATCATGGTTTGGAAACAGAATTAACTTCATCAGCTAAGAAGTCATTTGCAGAATGCACATGAAGAAATTAGTCATCAGAAAAATTGTGGCAGTGTCACTCAATTTGTAGGAGCTGAGCTCAGTTGTCCTGAGCCTTGTGCAATAAAGTGCATTGCTCATTTCCTCTGATTAAGTGGTGAATTGTATCTTCCTCACTGATGAGGCTCAACACCTGAAAAGGATTACTGTTACTAATGGGAATTTCCGTCTGGCCTTGGCCAAGGTCTGATGTGATAACAACATATAATAAGAAGTGAGTTTTGTGTTCATTAGGAAACAAGGTGAATTTTTTAAAAACTCATAGCAGCAGGGTCTAACTGTGCTGTTTCATTGCCACATTGTGACACAGTGTTAGGATTCACAGTATATGCCCTAGTTTTCTATCCCTCTGAAATTGTATAGTGATAGTTATGGCTCACAATAGCTACATCATCTTGTTTCATCTATTGAAAAGTGTCAGCTCCCTGAGATGACAGACAAAACCTTCCAATTCAGAGAAATATAAGAAATAATTAATTACCTGATTGGAGTCTACAAAAAGTTAAGCATATTTTTTGTTAGTTGAAATGATTCTGGATCAAATTTCACATGTATTAAAATTCAGAAACTAGGGCAGAATTAGTATCTCTCCATATTTACCTGTAGATATGAAGATACTTTGCCTTACTGGATGTGAATGAATGTGAACTCTGTGTTACAATGTGTGAATTCTACATATTTAATGGGTACATTTGTATGTTCATATTCATTGACTTACTCTTTAGTTTTGTATGCAAAAGAAGCAGTTTAGTGTGTCTGTAACTCACCTAGGACAGATCTGGACAATTGAAAAAGGACAGATCTACTCCATCTTTGATTGGTATCAGGGTACTTCCTCATATGTAATATTAAGATGCTAGGTATTTTATGGCTATTTTATGGCGCCTTCTGTTTTCTTTGTTGTATTCTCTTGTCATGAACCTCTGGTGCAGTGAGAAGTGTTGTTCTCCCTCCCTTGAGTCACCCGTGCATGAATTTGAAGATAAGGATATCCACTTGGTCACTTCCATTATCAAGAACTCTTATTTCTCTCTTATTTTCCTTGCATTTCTTGCTTCTCTTCATCTTTGATGACTCTTTCCAATTCCTCTGCACCTGAATCAAAGCTTGCCCCTACTTTTATTTTTTCACTTCTCTAATTTGTGAATGTCATGGGGAAAAAAAAAACACCTGTCCCACCAAAGCTGCATTCATTTTGTAATTTTCTAAGAGAAGGTTCTTAGAGGACAGCTGCTGTTCTTATTTTCCTTTATGGCCTACTCATGTTGGTCAGCAATAACCACTGATTTTCTGGCTTCCACTGCCAGTGGTCATTGGGTCATCAGCTTTGAGGGAGGCCTTGCACTTGTGTGTACCTGGAGGTAAGCTGCTGCCTTGTGGCTGCTAATTCAATGTGAAGGGATGTTCACATTAGACACATGATGTTGATACCTTCCTAAGGTGTTGGAAATAACCTGCTTAAGTCCTGTGTCTTGTTTACTCACTCAGGCAGATGTTTCCATAATTTCTTAGCACCATTTTCCACAATTGCTGCTTTGCTATTGACATAAAAAGCACATATTATGAAATTAATGATTGTGTTTTTAAATCAGAACAAAAAGGTTATAGTTCATACGCTTAGTGAAAGCCACAGGCGAATCAGTTTATTTAAGATAATTTATTATTTCTAATTACTAACACATGTAATATTGGGGGGGAAGTATTTTTAGCAGTTAATAATTATGCTTACTTAATTAAGATTTTTTAGGAGATGAAAAGCAAAGTTTTAAAATAAATGTCATAGCTGTTATGCTTTGATACCAACTGTGTGGACACATGCAAAGCCATCATATACATTAGTCTATTTCAGGAAGCATCAACTGCAAAAGTCGCTTGAGGCAACTGAGGCACTTCCATTCTGAATCAAGGTAAACTACTCAAAATGCCCAAATCTTGTTTTCATTAATGATTTAGTGAGCCCCCAAAACAACATCTAATGCCGGGATTATGAATCAAATGTTCTAATGTCAGGAAACGTAGTGTGTTCTTTAAGTGAAGATGGCTGCCATTGCACATTACCTTTCCTGCAGTAACCTCTTCCCTCCTCTCTATAAAAAGTAGAACACAGTCTTCAGAGTTAAAAATGATGGAAGAACCCATAGGATCTATGACTGTATTTCTTTCTTAGGAGGGATTTGATAAAAAGCACAGGATTTAAGGCGAGTAGAGTATGGGAAGAATAGCCTCAAGGCAAACTCTGTAAAAGAGGATACTGAATGATCTTCCTGCTAGTGTTCCTAGATATTGCAAGTCATTTAATCAAGCTATTCCACAAAGTGACTGGTGACAGTCTTAGGTTATTTGTACCAGCCCCAAGAAATACATGACATATTTTTTCAGATGTTTCAGGTTATCTGCTAGAAGGATTCTTGAGTTTTATAAGACAATGTCCTACTTGGTTGCATATCTGCCTGGTCTCTGTTGCCCATCTCAATCCTTCCTATGATGAGTTATTCCACTGCATCGTGCCAGTTTCTCTCTTTTATATTTTGGCAAATTATAAGGAAACTACTTCTTTGGAATGGGGCTGCTATCTTGTGCTATGAAAGAGCTCTACTCAGAGATCATTAATATGTAGGCAGATCCTGAAGAAAGAGATCATGTTCAGTAACTTTATGTAACTTAGTGGCCAAAGTCCTTAATCTGGGGGAGGTTGTGGTTTTGCTTGTTTGTTTGCTTGTTTATTTGTTTTTGTCACCTACAGAACATCTCAGACAGTTACTATAACTTCTCAATTCACTATCAGCTGCCAGCTGAGGAACACAGAACTGTTTCAAATTGCCAGTGAACCAAACTCAGGATGTTTTTCTTTCTTAATACAGACAACACTGGCTTTTTTCTTTTCTTAATTTCACAGGTAATTCTGAGTTGGAAGGGACCCACAGGATCATCTAGTTAGATACACTTGAAACAGTCTTTTAAAACTTTCCAAACCCCATTACCCCTAGGCAGTTAAATATTAAGGAAATCACTAGGTTGAATATTTTTTTTGTTTAAGTGTTATAATAAAACATTATATCGAGATATGGGATTATGGAATATTTCATAAATATCCAGAGCTCTTACATTATGTCATCATAATTTGAGACATTTAAATTTGCTTTGAATTACAGAGTATTTTCTGGACCAATTTGACTGTTTATTAAAACCACCAGACCTAATAGAGAAGAAGTAAGGCTATTTTGAAGGTAGAGGAAATTAGTTGTTCAGGCAGAAAGATTGCTCTGCCTCAGATAGCTCAGATATTTTCAGGTAACATCTCAGACAGAATTCTACATCAAGGGAGGAAAGCTTGGAGAGGAGGCTAGCACAGGTTGAGGTTTATGTATTTACCTTTTTAAAGTCAACATCCGGACCTCAATTTGTAATACAGTCATATCTCCAACTTTTCAAGGAACAGATCTTGTCAGGGTCTCACAAAACGTCTAATTGGCAAACACAAGTGGGTCATTACTATGTGTACAGGCCACACCCATCGCTCCACTCCCAGCCAAGCAGGACTGCTGGGGAGCATTTTCTGCTCCTCCCCATGGGCTCTCAGAGCACAGGAGAGCAAAGGGAAGCACTTCTGAGCCCTCTCTGCCTGGGGACACCCCCCAAGAATCCCTGGCCTTCTCTTCGGCCACACTGTCTCTTCCGCAGTTGCTGCCAGGCTGCTGCCACCACTCATGCTTGCATTGCACCACGGTAGAGAAGCTCCAGGGCCACAAAGGGGAAGGGGTGTCCCTGGGCTCAGATCAGCACCCTTGAAGCCTGGGAAACCTTAACTTGTGGGCATGTCCCACCGCTGCCCTGTCCCAGCACACAGCACTTGCCCCACCACCGCCACAGCCAGCCCAGTCCCACTTTCGTGGGGCACTTTCCTTGGGGCTACATCATCACCAGGTGCACTGGGTGTGCAGTCCCTGGGCACAGACTCCATTGCCTTCCCCGCCTGTAGTCATGGAAATAGTAACACACGTCCGGCGGGGGTCAGTTCCCTGGCTGGGCTTAGAGTAACGGGACAGTGTGACTTGTGGCAGTACTACGCTGGGTCTCAGCGACTGCCTGGGGCATTATCTTGGCGTGAGCCTTCCACTGTAGGGACCGGGCATGGAAACACACAGGAGTGAGACAGGGACTGGGGCACGGCCCTGTGGGACCATGAATGCCACAGGAGCGAGAGGTACCGTGTGCCCTCCCTGCAGGGCTGGGCCAGTCCTGCCCCACAGGGAGCGCCAGCGCCACCCCTGAGCAAAGCAGCGGCACTGTGCATGCATCAGCGGCGATGCTCCACAAATTACTGAGGCATATTTGCGGGGAAAGTTTCCCGCAAACCAGCGGAGTGGTCAAAATGCAGAAATGTAAGACTGTGTATCCTATGAATATATGTCAATTCAGTGCTGTTTGGTATTACCAATTACTTAGAGAAGAATTTTACCTTGCTCTTTGAAAAACTCCTCATTTTTCTTATCTTTCTGAATTCCATAATCAGATAAAGGATTAAGTTTATATTGTGTGGCTGGGAAATCTAGATTATCAGTGAAACAAGTTCTGCCTGTACTGCCGATACCTCCTGCTGCTAGCTCCTTACTTCCTCAGTTGTCTGTTCTTGAACTATTAGCAGTTTCTTCAGTATTACAGTCAGACACAGTGAAATGCCAGAATTATACAGCTGATTTTCTTGTTTTCAATTTGCATCCAAAATTAAAGTGGATTTTTTTCTCTCCCTCCCCCTTTTTTTTCTTCTCTATTAATATATATTGCATATACTGTTATTTTTAAATGCTTGTGTAATGTCAAACAAGTAGAAATAAGTCCAAGTGTACTTGTGATATTCCAGCATAATTGAGTTAGTCAGGGATTCGCTTTCTATTTTTCAACTAGCACTGCAAAGTTGTGCGTACATGTCTGGTTTTTACTGATAGAATTTATGCCAATCAGAGGAGCCCGGAGTTTATACTGGATGCTAGATGGGTAAAGACATGCTGTAATGGGAACACTGATCAAAAAATTGATTGCTTTCAATATACAAATATATTTATGAGAAAAAATGTCTTCTGGTATAGGCAAGGGTCAGGTCCGTAGTTTTGAAAACATCTGTGGTCTCAATGACATTAGTGAAATTACCAGGGTAGACAAAGATAAGCTTTTGTAAGATGGAAGCTCAAGTGAAAACGTTCGCTACTTGTACATACAGTGTAAAATCTCCCTGTTACTGTTGACTGTNATCCCTGGCCTTCTCTTCGGCCACACTGTCTCTTCCGCAGTTGCTGCCAGGCTGCTGCCACCACTCATGCTTGCATTGCACCACGGTAGAGAAGCTCCAGGGCCACAAAGGGGAAGGGGTGTCCCTGGGCTCAGATCAGCACCCTTGAAGCCTGGGAAACCTTAACTTGTGGGCATGTCCCACCGCTGCCCTGTCCCAGCACACAGCACTTGCCCCACCACCGCCACAGCCAGCCCAGTCCCACTTTCGTGGGGCACTTTCCTTGGGGCTACATCATCACCAGGTGCACTGGGTGTGCAGTCCCTGGGCACAGACTCCATTGCCTTCCCCGCCTGTAGTCATGGAAATAGTAACACACGTCCGGCGGGGGTCAGTTCCCTGGCTGGGCTTAGAGTAACGGGACAGTGTGACTTGTGGCAGTACTACGCTGGGTCTCAGCGACTGCCTGGGGCATTATCTTGGCGTGAGCCTTCCACTGTAGGGACCGGGCATGGAAACACACAGGAGTGAGACAGGGACTGGGGCACGGCCCTGTGGGACCATGAATGCCACAGGAGCGAGAGGTACCGTGTGCCCTCCCTGCAGGGCTGGGCCAGTCCTGCCCCACAGGGAGCGCCAGCGCCACCCCTGAGCAAAGCAGCGGCACTGTGCATGCATCAGCGGCGATGCTCCACAAATTACTGAGGCATATTTGCGGGGAAAGTTTCCCGCAAACCAGCGGAGTGGTCAAAATGCAGAAATGTAAGACTGTGTATCCTATGAATATATGTCAATTCAGTGCTGTTTGGTATTACCAATTACTTAGAGAAGAATTTTACCTTGCTCTTTGAAAAACTCCTCATTTTTCTTATCTTTCTGAATTCCATAATCAGATAAAGGATTAAGTTTATATTGTGTGGCTGGGAAATCTAGATTATCAGTGAAACAAGTTCTGCCTGTACTGCCGATACCTCCTGCTGCTAGCTCCTTACTTCCTCAGTTGTCTGTTCTTGAACTATTAGCAGTTTCTTCAGTATTATAGTCAGACACAGTGAAATGCCAGAATTATACAGCTGATTTTCTTGTTTTCAATTTGCATCCAAAATTAAAGTGGATTTTTTTCTCTCCCTCCCCCTTTTTTTTCTTCTCTATTAATATATATTGCATATACTGTTATTTTTAAATGCTTGTGTAATGTCAAACAAGTAGAAATAAGTCCAAGTGTACTTGTGATATTCCAGCATAATTGAGTTAGTCAGGGATTCGCTTTCTATTTTTCAACTAGCACTGCAAAGTTGTGCGTACATGTCTGGTTTTTACTGATAGAATTTATGCCAATCAGAGGAGCCCGGAGTTTATACTGGATGCTAGATGGGTAAAGACATGCTGTAATGGGAACACTGATCAAAAAATTGATTGCTTTCAATATACAAATATATTTATGAGAAAAAATGTCTTCTGGTATAGGCAAGGGTCAGGTCCGTAGTTTTGAAAACATCTGTGGTCTCAATGACATTAGTGAAATTACCAGGGTAGACAAAGATAAGCTTTTGTAAGATGGAAGCTCAAGTGAAAACGTTCGCTACTTGTACATACAGTGTAAAATCTCCCTGTTACTGTTGACTGTCTGATATTAGAGACATTTTTTTTTTTTTTACTTCTTTGTCATTCTTACCATGTTTCCATAGAACTCATGAAAACACAAAGAAACAGCCCAAATTCATTTTTATAGAAATTGCCCTAGAGCAGTGTTTCCAGGGAATGTGGCCCATTAAGTTTTCACATTATTACAGTTTCTTTGAACTTCTTTCCTTTAATGTTTGTGGTTTCAGAGGCTGAATTATTTTTTACCTATATTCTTAAGGATACATTGTCCAAATGAGGAAACAGGTAATAGCCTGAACTAGGAGCTGCTTGTATCCAGTAACAATAGCATACTTTCATATTCAAGACAGATCAGACAGCAGTTACTCTCACACAGAATCACAGAATCACAGAATACTATGAGTTGGAAGGAACCCGCAAGGATCGTCTACTCCAACTCACCATCTAACGCTCTTGTTTTAAATGTGACATTTTAAGACAGTGTGGATTAATTTGTTATTTACTTACTGGATAAAATTATTTCCTCATTTAAATAAACAGACATTTTGGTGTTATCTTGGAAGGGATTAGGCTCTTTAACAAACACAGATAAAAAAATATAAGAGGAATACTTTTGCTTGCTGCTTTGGCAAATATTCGTAAATTCTGGTAAACAGAAGCTCAAATGTGTTTGTGACAGATCCTCTTTTCATTAACAGTAAGCACAAAGAGTAAGTAACATAGCATTAATGTTATGTTTTTATAATTATTATTTAAAAATTTAGTAATCACAAAACCCCTAACAATAGCTAGTACATATCTTTTGTTTTTTCTATTATCCACACTAGAATAACTTCATTTTCAGATAAAAGTGTCCATGGTTTTTACAAAAGATCATAAATTACCCAGTGACCTCACCTGTGTGCAGAAGCATTCTTCCAACTTTCAAGTAAATTATCTTAGAAAAACTATTGAGACTGTATCATCTATTTACCTTTTATATTATATAATCATTGTTATTCTTTAAGCTATTACAGATAGAATTAAAACACAAACTAACACACTGAAAAATTGCAAAAAGCAATTGTTGGTAATGACATTCTAAATAATGCAATCAAGCATAATCAAATCCTAGTCAAACAATGTAAGTCCATAAAACAGCCAACATATGCGTAAACTCATTTCCAACAGGAAATATTTTTAAATGGTCTTACTGCCCTATAAATTTTTACTGAAAATTTCTCATTGCTTTAATTTAACTTAAATGATAATAAATATTGAAATAGTGTGACTTTGGTAAGTGGAAATGGTTCAGAATATTTTTGTTTGTTTGTCTATTTTATCAAAAAAGTCTACTATCTATTTATTTCAGTGTTGATAAATAAACAGATGCACTTATTTGAGGGATTTCTTAGAACTACTGTGAGGCACCACTAAATGTCACTTTTTTGGAAGGGTCCTATAGTTTGTTGTTTCAAAAGAAAAGAACATGATAGGTTTGAGGGGTTTTTTTACGCAATTTTATTGCTTTGATTAGAAAGCTTAGACCAATGGGCAGTATTCTAGTTTTGTTAAGCTATGTAAGAAGTAAGTCAGTAGTTATTCTGGAGCAACATAGGATTCTATAACATAATGAATGGAGACTAAAGGCACAAAATCTTTTTTAGTTACTCTAATGAAGGAAAAAACCAAAACGAAAAACTCACTAGCTTGTAGTCTGTTAAATTACCACTCTGATTAGAATGATTTGTCTCTTTAGGTAGAGCAAACTACAATTGATTTTTTTCTGGTTGTTTGCTAGGACAGGCTGATATAGCGCTCAATTGCAGGTATGAAAAACTTTTGTCTTTCCCTCACAGTGAGTGGTGAAATTGTACCAACAAATTAGAAACCATTTTAGAGGACTTCTAGTGGGAAAAGCTATGGCTGGAACTAATGAGCTAACAGTAGAAAAGGAAGAAATTATTGGTGATTTAGAGCTATAATATTCTCTAGCTATGCAATAAGAACCTGTTATTCATCTTCAACCTATCTTTTTCAGAAATCTTTCTCTGAATGAGGAGAAGGTGCACCTTGTAGAACAGCATCCAATTTCTTCAAAATATGTGTTATGATATAAATCAAGAGTAGAACAGGGTTGTTATACAACAACAACAAAATTATACCTGGGAAACTCTAGAAATACTAACTGCACACTGAATTTATAAGACATTAAGGTTGGTCCGTACTAAGACTGTCCCATTTCTCAGTCATATACTTATCTTGTTTTTATTCGACTCTTCCCCTGAAGCTTCTTTGATTTTCAACAAAGAAGTAAAAACATGTTGTCTGTTTAATGAAAACACAAGTACCAGACAATTCTTTCGAGTATACATCTAGGAAGACACGCTGTAGTTAGGTTACTGACCATTTGAGGTGTCAACCAGGGCATGTAAGTCAAACCTCTGTATTCAGTTCTTGTAGAATAAATTTGATATACAATCATACATCAGTAATTCGCGTTGTCATATTCGCGCCCTTAGTGGTCCACGGAAATTTTTTTCATGATCCTTACTCAGTGACTCGTGGAGCGGTGTATAGTTCCACGGGATGGCACGGTCCTGCACNGGTGTAGCCAGCTGGGTGTTGGTCTCTTCACTCTGGCTACAAGTGATAGAACAAGAGGACACAGTCTTAAACTGCGTCAGGGGAGATTTAGACTTGACATTAGAAGGAAGTTTTTCACAGAGAGGGTGATCTCTCAGTGGAATGGGCTGCCCAAAGAGGTGGTGGAGTCACCGTCCCTAGAGGTTTTTATGAAAAGGTTGGATGATATACTTGGTGGCATGACCTAGATATTAGGGTAGTGTGTTATAGGTAGGATGATGTGTTGGTAGCAGGATGGCAACAGGTTAGGTAACAGGTTTGGCTAGGTTAGGTAATAGGTGATAGGTTGGACTCGATGATCTCTAAGGTCTTTTCCGACCTTACTGATTCTGTGATTCTGTGATTCTGTGATAGAAATTTCAGTCCTGTTCCAATTTCATCTCAATACTAAATGAAGGCCCAAACTATCAGGATTACAAAATAAGGCAACTGCAGTCCTCGCCCACCTTTCATGTGATAGTAGTTTCAGCACTGATCTAAGTAGGACACAGTCTTCTTCAACCTGATATGTTTTGAATTGACGTCAAAAGAGAAGGCACTGTTCCATAGTTTCTAGGGCATTGTGGTATAGTAAAAATATATACCATTTGTACCCTAAAACTTCACCTGCCTTGCTGTCAAAAATGCCAGAAGAGAAGCAGGCAGAGACAGGTGAGGTTTGTAATTCTCACCCACTGGAATAAAAAGCATTTTAAAGATTTTTAGTGGGTTTAGAAGATTTGCACTTCTCATGAATCATTCCTTCTATCACTGAATACAAGCAAGGGTCATAGGATCAAGATATTCTTCAGGTATTTACATCCAGAACAATGACAGATTAGATGCATAGTGGACTAAAACATTTTCAGAGCAAATCTCCTAGTCACTCCTATTTTTACCATGTTGTACATAACAATGCAGACCTGTCTGAGAGCTTCCAAGCTAAATTGTTTTCAGATGAAACTCAGCTGGAAGATATGATTGGTGATTGCATCTAGAGTAACCGTTATGAGTGGTTGCTTGGTGTGTTGGGCCAGGATGGATCTAAAGTAAACCCCACAAATCTGTATATGGTTAACCCTGAGTTCTCAGCACCAACTGTCTTACTCTGCAGCCTTGATCCCTTGATTTTTCCTGGCTTTTTTATATAGGCACAGCCTCTATATCCTTCCTCAGCTGGATTGAAATATTACTGTCCTTTATCAGGGGAATTTGAACTTCTGGTCATTGCAAAATTCACCTTGATAAAAATCTTGCCAGAAAATATAAAAGAGATTTTTTTAATTATCACATTCATTGTTTTCAAACAAATANATTTTTTTCATGATCCTTACTCAGTGACTCGTGGAGCGGTGTATAGTTCCACGGGATGGCACGGTCCTGCACGGCTGTGGCAGCCGGTCCCGGCTGGCTGCCAAGCCCTGCCAGGAGTGAGGAAGTTTAAATTGTAACACATGGCACTGTGTGGGTGGCCACTCTGGCCAGGACAGCCAACCTGGAAGTGCCAATGCATATGCACATATGCGAATATGCATAGCCTCAGGGAAAGGACTCCTGCCTGTGGTAGCTGCTGCAGTTAAAGGGAAAAAACCTCTTACTTCAATGCTCCCCACCACCATAAAGGGCCCCTGGATGTTGCAGCGTTGCAAAGTTGCTATATTTATGGGAATAATTTGCCGTATTAATGTCCGATCCGAATTTGTGGATTTAGTGTTCCGCAGGACTCTCATGAGATCCAAATCTCATGAATCCGAATGTATGACTGTATCGTCTTTAAAACCAGCAAAGGA
>WEKX01001750.1:9668-25773 GCA_013390025.1 Pitta sordida | reverse complement strand
CTCTTTCTGTGTGCTCCAGCATCTTCCATGTTTAAACTGGATAGTTTAAACTATTAAATTAAAAATAAATATTAATTAATTAATTAATTAATTTAATTAATAAATAACTGCAGTCAACTCTGTTTAAACCTGGGCAGGGGTTAGGGGCGGCGGTGTAGTTATGCTGCTACACCTGGACCCTGAGAAGCACTCTTTCCATGCTCTGCTGAACCCCCCATGTTTAAATTGGAGGTGCAATAGCTGTAGTCAATGCTTGGGCTCTCACTGACGTCACAACCCGCTTCCGAGTGGTTAGTGCATCGCAAACCATTTACAAGCAACGACTGTGTTAAAGCCCAGTCCCCACTGGAAAGTGCGTCCCAACCCGTACGACTGTCCCCAGCATATGCCACCAGCACAGCCTGTCCTGATCTCTGGTTCCCACTGCCACCACAGTGTGTAGGAGCTGGTCTGGCTGCAGCCCAAGAGCTCCTGGGTCGTGTATAGGGGCCAGCCTGGCCCTAGGACCCAGTGCTGTTCCCGGCAGCATGGTCACCCCAATGTCAGAAGAGATACTCTTCGCTTCCCTAACCCATCTGAGGGCATTGGGTGGCAGCGACAATGCCCTCCGGTGCTCCAANCAGGGAAGGTTTACAACATGTGGTTTATAGTTCCGTGGTGCTGTGGCGCAGCATGGTGTCTTCACGGTGCAGTATGGTCCTTCTGTGGCACGGCATGGTCCTGCTCAGTGGCAGCAGGCAGCCCATGTCACAGTCCCATGCCTGCTCTGCGGCAGAAGCCTGTGCCACTCCAGAGCAGAGCCCTGTGGTAGGAGAGTTGGGGAATGGCAGCAGTGTTGGGCACTGCGGCGACATGGGTACCCTGCTGCTCCACAGTGAAAACATGACAAGCACTCTTTCCATGTGCCACCACACCCCACATATTTAACCTGGAGGTCCAATAGCTGTAGTTAACTGTGTTTAAACCTGGGCAGGGGCAGTAGCATAGCTCGGCCGCTCCATCGAGACCCTGGAAAGCACTCTTTCTGTGTGCTCCAGCATCTTCCATGTTTAAACTGGATAGTTTAAACTATTAAATTAAAAATAAATATTAATTAATTAATTAATTAATTTAATTAATAAATAACTGCAGTCAACTCTGTTTAAACCTGGGCAGGGGTTAGGGGCGGCGGTGTAGTTATGCTGCTACACCTGGACCCTGAGAAGCACTCTTTCCATGCTCTGCTGAACCCCCCATGTTTAAATTGGAGGTGCAATAGCTGTNGCCCTCCGGTGCTCCAAGGCTGAGGGGGGCAGGGTGACAGGCGTGGCTTATAGGCATGTTCGTGATGCACCTATCCTCATGGATAAGGGGGATTCGCAACAGGTGAGGAGACCCTAACCCCCCATGAATTTTGTAGTATTACTGTATATAAAAATATATCTATAATAATTTTTATATAAATAATAAAGTATTTTTATATATTTCCTCCTATTTTAAAAATTATTTCAAAATATTTTCTGTAGCAAGCAAAAATCTGAAAATGGTAAAATTTCTGTGGCCTGTCCTATGAACACTATTGTACTTTGTTTTCAATCCCATAAGTTTAGAATGCTGCAAAGAATGCTCCAAATGGAATAATAATTTAATAAAATAAATTCTTACGAACATTGCTATTGGCACTTGACTTGTGGTAGTTTTTATTACAGGGAAACCTTATCTGAAATTTACTTGTAACCAGTATGTGATAAGAGAAATAAACACGCAACTGCAGTTGTAGTGGTTTTGTTAAGTCAAGGAAGCAATGTCAGCATTGCACCAATAAAATTATGAACATGTATCTTGAGGTTTGCCTTCTATTCATTAAAATAAAAAACATTTCCAAGGAGAAAAACCAAAACACTTGAAATCTTTGTAAAACATTAATTTGAAAGATTAGAGTCTAGCTTTGATGTGCCATATTATTTTGATGGATTACAGAGGATAAAAATTCTAGTGAAATTCTATGCAAAATGCAGGTTGGAAGCATTGTGCAAGTTGCTCGTAAGCCAAGATTTTTTTCCCATTTAGTCCTTATGTTTTTGCTTAAATTGACAGCTACCTGAGGAAATCCGTGGCCTGACCCATGTTATATTCACCTCTCACTGGAAGAAATGTCTGTTATTGCTGAGCTATGACTGTGTTGTATTTTATTATGCAGCTTTTTTATATTGCTTTGAAATATATTTCCTAAATATTCTTTAAAGCTTTATACTGTATTATTCTATAAACCCCATAAAAACAAGTAAAAACAAAAAATGTTGCCTTCTGAAGCCCTTAGAATTCACTGTACTTTGCTGCTTTGCTTTCAAGTTCTCGATTTCATAGGTAATCTTGATTTGAAATCGATTCTTGCAACTGTGGGGAAAAAAAAGAAAACCCTGAGTTTTATTTTCACTGAATTTCTTTTGCCACTGCCACTATACAAAGCTGCTGCAAGACTGCATGAACTGCATTCCAAGGCTGCTACCTCTTAGCAGATCAGTACAGTGAAGGTCTACTGTAAATCCAAATTGAATTCAAATAAGTGGTTTTTGTGGTCCTGTGTTGTCCCAAAGGAAATGTTCTGTGTTTACTTATCTAGATAAGTTTGATCAGTAGGGCTAATAGCATATATTGCTTCTCACTACCACGCTTATTTTGTTTGTTACATACGATTCCAGGCAGCCTGCTTTGATCTTACATAGTGAAGTGGCTTCTCAGTAGTGCAAACATAGGTTAGAGAAGCTGAAGAGCTCAGGAATGCAGAAAAAATAGTCAGAAGAAAAACCAAAAAAATCTGTGTGTTTCATTGGAATGTAGTGAATAGTTAAACAGGAATATTTCATAGAAATTGCCCAATTTGGCCAAAATATCAGTAACAAATTATACTGGCAAATTGCCAATACAGCTTAGCTGCAGGAAATCTGAGCTTTGTGAGGCTGAAGCCCTTCAGGAGCTGGCCTTGTAACCTGGAACTTTTCTGCAAACAGCTCCTGGGCTTCAACATCAATAATTGTGTCCCTTTTAAGTAAACATTTCAGTATTTGAATTTTGTTGTTGTTCTTAATCAGACTGAAATTAGATTTTAGAATACTAGGTTCCCCCATGAAATTAACTGACCTTCTGAATAAATAA
This sequence comes from Pitta sordida, assembly GCA_013390025.1. Taxonomy (NCBI): domain Eukaryota; kingdom Metazoa; phylum Chordata; class Aves; order Passeriformes; family Pittidae; genus Pitta; species Pitta sordida. The sequence continues at coordinate 22,638 of WEKX01001750.1, read as the reverse complement.
AATGGAGAATAGTCTTGTCATACAAGAGAACACTGTAATTTACAGCAACTGTTAGGCTTTCAAAAGTGTCACCTCTTATTGCCAGCTTATTTATACAGGGAGTGATGGAGTTACCCATCAAACATACACTGTTAAGTAGTTAGATTGCTGGCACCCAACTCCTGATTTCACAAAATATTATACCTGTGGTGTGTAAGCAGCCAAATCATGCCTTTCAGGTAGCTTTATCACACTTTTCTTAGGTGACTGTATTGTCCAAAATGCTGACAGTATCTGCAATTAAATGTGATCAAATTCAAGTCAGTTTTAATTCTTCTGTGGCTTGGTGAAGGTAAGAATAATGACATGGGCACGAGAATGATGCACCACAAGACTGGAAATTGGTTAATGTGATGCCCATCCATAAGAAGATGATCTGAGTAATTGCAGACCTGTCAGCCTGACCTCAGTGCCAGGCAAAGTCATGGAACAGAAAGTCTTCTGTGCTATTACGCAGCAACTGCATAATGACCATGACATTAGAACTAGTCAGCATGGATTCAGGAGAGGATGACCAACTTAATCTCCTTTTATAATCTGGTGACTCGTCTGGTTGACGATAAAAAGGCTGTGAATGTTGTGTACTTGGATCTTAGCAAAGCCTTTGACACGTTTTCCCATAATAAGCTTCAGGAGAAACTCATAGAGCATGNAGAAGGATGTTGAGCTGCTTGCGAGGGTCCAGAGAAGGGCGACAAGGGTGGTGAAAGGACTGGAGAACAAGCCTTATGGGGAGCGGCTACAGGAACTGGAGTTGTTCAGCCTGGAGAAGAGGAGGCTCAGATGTGACCTCATTGCTGTTTACAACTACCTGAGGGGAGGTTGCAGACAGATGGGTGAGGATCTCTTCTCTCACGCTGACAACACTAGAACAAGGGGACATGGCCTTAAGCTATGCCAGGGGAGGTTTAGACTGGATGTTAGGAAGAGTATTTTCACAGAGAGAGTGATCTCTCATTGGAATGGTCTGCCCAGGGAGGTGGTGGAGTCGCAATCCCCAGAGGTGTTTAAGAGAAGATTCGATGAGGTGCTTAGTGACATGGTCTAGATGGTGGGAGGCTTGGATGTATGGAGCGTGGTACCCATGTTTCCACACTTGTGGGCCTGATCCCTGGATGGGTGTTCGTTTGGAAGTTAGACTAGATGATCCTGTGGGTCCCTTCCAACTCAGAATAACCTGTGAACCTGTGAACTGGCAGTTTTCAGGATTACAGAATCCCAGCTGTGTCTGTTTACACTCGATTCTTGTTTTGGTGGCTTCTGCTAGAAAAGAGGCACAGAATGTTTGCATCTTTTTCAAGTGAAAAGGAGGTCTTACAGAATTTGCACTTGAGTAAGAAAGAGGTTGCAGTGAAAGTGCATGCAGGTGAATGCCAAATCCTGATACCATTTTCTGTCTCAGCTACAGTATCATAAAAGAAACGGAGTAAGTTGTGAGACCTTCAGCAGATTCCTGGACTTAAATAAATGCATGTTTGAATATCACCATTGAAAGCAATATACCAACTGGTGTACCAAAATGGGTAAAAAGATGCAAAGAAACTATAAGAAATCTATTAATTGCCTCTGATGATAACTGTCAATGTTACAAAGCCAGGGAGAATGCCTGGCAATTGTCTTTAATACCCAAATAGAGAGACCATTAACACTTCTATCTTTTTTTATGCTTAGTTTTTTCTTTTCTTTACTGAGAGAAATCAGTTATGATGCTGTACATTTCTGCACTAATGATGTCATGAAAAATGGAAAGTGAGCTTTCTCTATTGACTTCCTCACCTTTTCTGAGGAAAAGGGAAAAAAATACAATAAAATAGCAAGGTGACTTCATAGGCTCTACTGTTCAGCAAAATTAGAATATGTTAACAATGCGTGCAAATTTTGTATACCTTCCAGAAAAATACTTGTATTTTTGCCATTTATTACATGTATGAATTTAAGACTGTGCAGATCTTCAGTGCAGTCTCACATGTCTTGTTCTAGGTAATTCATCTTTTCCAGCTGTTGATTAAAGTAAGTAGATTCATGTGTCAACAGAAACCAAGAAACAATGAGCTCCAAGGGGATAGGTTCAATTTGCATAGGATGATGTATTATAGGGTTGCCTTGAAAAGCATAAATTTTCCAGTTCAGAGATATTTCTGTCTATACTGAATTTCCAACATGTTTGTTTAATGCATTTGTTTCATTTGTTACATTACATTCTGGTAATTTTAAAGAGCAAAGAAAGGTATGGTTCTTATATAAACAGAGAAACACCGTTTCAGCCTTGGCCTGTGATGCAGGAATGAGCACCATTGCAGGCAGTAGGAATGGCTGGGTGGGGAAATACATGTAAACCTTAGAATTCTTTCTCTCCCTGGCATGTCTGTGTCCAAGGAACGTATTTGTGAGAAGTGTATTTTGTCACGTGTTAAAAAACCTGTATGTAACTTTATGGACATGTACCAATTCATCCTTCTGTCAGTGTAACATACTTCATATTGTCAATAACTAAGACTTAGTGGCAGGATAGTGTTGATAGAATATGGTATAGTATATGGGAAATATTCCCATTATACTGAGAAATGCGCCTGGAACAGAAAGATGAATCTGGAACACGAAAGGATAAGCTATAGCATTCCAAGAAAGAGAAGCAGAATAGGAGTGAGATGATTATACAGGTAGTATAGCAATTTGTACACATCATTCAGTTGTGGTGTTTTCTTTCCATAAGTTATAATAAAGAGACAGATGAAGTGCACACGATCATAAACTACCTGATCTTGATTCTCACCCAGACTCACATACTTCCATATTTTGTTTCTGAATATGATAGGAACATCCATGTCTGGGATCAGGAAGGCTCTTCTGCAGGCTCTTCTCTGCATTCAGTTAAGCATCCAGTATTGCTTTCTAGGTTGTTTTATTTGGTGATATACATTTGCAATACAAAACATGAGATTTAAGGTAGGAGTCATAAGCTGCTTTTTGAATTTCCTTAAAGCTATCAGGACTCTGTCTCACAGGATCCTTCTGGGCAAAATGTCAAGTATACATGATAGATAAACACATCATGTGATGGATGAACAATGGGCTCAGGGATCAAGAGCAAAGGGTTAGAGTGAATGAGGTAACATCAATAGTTAACTAATTAAGTAACCTACTAGTCACTAGTAGGGTTCTGCAGGGCTCCATCTTAGGGCCTATTCTCTTCAACATCTTCATAAACAACTTCGATAGAGGACTCAAAGGTATATTGAGTAAGTTTGCTGATGATAGTAAGTTGAGAGGAGCTGTTGACTCTCTCGAAGACAGGGAGGCTCTGCAGAGAGACCTCAAGAAATTGGAGGGGTGGGGAATCACTAGTTATATGAAGTTTAACAAGCAAGTGCTGGATTGTGCACATGGGATGGGGCAACCCTGGATATACCTACAAACTGGGGAAAAATTGCTGGAGATTAGCACAGTGAAAGGCAACTAGGAGTTGCCCTGGGGACCTAGGGATTTTTTGACAGGAGGAGAAAAAGCCTGAAAACAGCTCTACTTTAATTACTGATAAATAATCCCTCCAAGCTAATCTAAAATCTAATCATTCCACTTACATAGTATTTTGGATTTGCCCCCTTGTGAGAAATTAAAACCCTGGTAAAATGTATATTATACACAAAATTTTCTTCCCCTTTGCAATCAGATTGTTTGCTCTCTGAAAATATGCTGAAGCAATAGGAGAATACAGACTAATGTGCCATTCCCATAAAAAGAGTGAAGCTTTAAATCTTTAAATCTATGAATAGATACATATCAGACTAAATTCTGGACATCTAATTTTTCAGTATTATGGGCTTAATTAACATTTCTGCCTCAATTTCCCCATTAAAAATGAGAAGCAATAAAATGCTTACCTTTATAGTCAGAGGAATGCTCTGTTAGTAATTAGATGCTGTCAGACAGAATTACTGTAAATTACAGTAATTACTGTTCATTAATTAACTCTGTCAGTTTTATGTTTTATTGTAATGCACTGTCATAGTGCTATAGTGTTTAAATTGGATGCATTTAAAGTGAACATTCACATTAAAAGGAGTGAAAGAGAACCTTTTATTGAAATTAGAAAAAAGTTTCAAAGAAATATTTTATTATGATCTAATTTTGGCGATGGGATTCTGAGGCTGAAATGTACTGCATACTAGTAATTGCATGTATTATTATAATTGAAAATTATACAAAAAATATGAAGATATATTCAGTGTTTAAATTGAACTGCTTATTTTAGAGCAGAATTCAGTATTTAATTGTAGCATTCTCTGTTGAACCAGGTGTATTTCCAGTGAATGTTTCGTGCCAAAGAGAATTAAGGCAGGAAAGTTGACATTTCCCTCCGGAGAAAAAGACTAAATACTAAATCTGTACCTCCCACTGCTGGAAATGAGGCTTCCTTTGGCTCATGGAACACTAGAATATTGTACATGTTAGTAGTAGTGTAGGTACAGTTGAGTCTCCTCTACCATGGTACAGCGGGTCTTGTTCATGTCCCATGAAGCCCTCCGTCTGCAGCGAATGGCAGCTCATTAATATGCAAATTTGTGCTGCACCCTCACACCATCTCCCAGCACCCCGGCGCTGTTTCGGCACTGCCTTGCTGTCTATTGCTGTTTGTGTTGGTGCTTCCCGGTGCCTGCAGCCACCCCACTCTGGGAAAAATCCCTTTTCCGCTCGGCTGGAGAAAATGGTGCAGGGAGATCCTTTTCTGCCAAGCTGCTCTCCATCTGGGTGGTCTCCAGCATGTACTTGGGAAGGGTTTCTTCCTCCCCAGGTGCAGGACTTTGCACTTCCCTTTTGTTAAGCTCTGTTAGGCTCTTGTCTCTCCAACCTGTCAAGGTAAAATTCACCAAAGTTATTGGACCAAAAAGGAGAGCTAGACGAAAGGTCTTCACTTCAAGAACAGTGAACAGGGACAGATTTACGTATTCACAAACATCCCAAGTTTCACCCAGCAGTTTAGACGTTGGTATTTCAAGAGGCTTTTTGGTTGTGGGGTTTTTTGGTTGGTTTTTGGTTTTTGTTTCGCTGGTTGTTGTTGAGTTTTGTTTTTACGTTTTGATTGTTTGGGTTTTGTTTTCCCTGAGGGTTTTATTATTCTAGTGTAACATACCTTTTAAGAATGAAAGTAAAGTATCATTTGATGTTCTCACTTCAAGAAGACAAAAGAGACAAAGGCAATTCTGCTTCAAGGATCTGGTTGATTTGGGCCCCATAAAGCAGAAAGTTCCCATTAAAAACAATGTATTGACACTCAGATTTCTTTAAACTGGAAGGAATTTAGATTAAGCCTCTCTGTTGCTACTAGCTGTGGTATCACTTTGAGTAGATGGAACATGGCACATCTGGAGTTTTTTTGTATCAAAGCTCCCTTTAAGTTGAAACCAAAGTGGAAGCTATACAGGTCATGAAATCCTGGAGCCACCCTGTCACTATAAAACACTATTACCCAAGCCAAATTGCACTTTTTGCTCTGATTGACTTTCTAAATTGATCAAAAGTAAAAGTATTTATTTGAGTGGAGGTAGCTGAGGCTATGTGGATATGAAGTCCTAGTACAGCAAAGACAAATGGTGAAGTGCATTCTAGAATATTACTTTACTGCTCAATTCTCTTAAAGGAGCTGTGAGTGAAGTAAAACTGCTGGAATTCCAGTATAATTCATAACTGGTAAACAGTCTTCAACAGTCAATGGATCTGAAAGAGTCCTGGTAACAGCTTAGCTACCCCAAATGTAGAAACACAATCTGTTTTATATAAATAGGCATCAACATTTAATCAATATTCCAGTCCCTTGGTCATGCAGTAGGTGAATTACTATTTTTTTATGTATTCTGAATTAACACACTTTTAAACTTTTCATTCATTTTTAAATAAAAATAAATAAAAAACATTTAATGAAAAGTAGATTTTTCTACATGGGAATCTGAATTTTGGTTTATTCTTTTGTTTTCTTATTAGTGCATTGTTTTTCAAACTGGTATGAGCCTGCTATGCTAAAAATTATGTATCTTTACCTAAAATTTCCCCAGAGCTTTGTTTTGATGTCAGATGAGGAGATAAATTATTACTTCACTAGTTTTGAAAAGCACTGTGCTGCCTAATTTGAAAGTATAATAATGTTGAGCAATAATAAAATCAAATCCTTTTGGTAATCTGAGATTTTCTCAAAGATTTTTTAGAGACTACTTGAAAAAAATTGCACAGACTGGGCTGTTTGAGTCTATGTAAAACAAACTTATTTAGTTTATAGAATCTTTTACTTGGGGCACCTGTGAAGTGAGATGGATGGCATTTTTGTGTGTTTGTTGTTTTGAATTATATTGCTTGCATGTATCACAGCAATGAATGACAGATAAAATAGCTTCCTTTGTGGGTATGTAAACAATAGTATTTGGCTACTTAATATGATCAAACAATCTTTACTTAGGATTTTGGAGGTTTTTTTCTTTAACAAATAATGCTTTCATGATAAATTCTGTGTCAGCTACTGAATTAATTCCCTCTTTCTTTCATGGTTTATCTAATACATAGTTCTAATTATAACAGCTCCTTACATTCAAAACCTTCTTTTTACTGTGTAGTGTTATGGAAAAAGAAAACATCATATTAGGTGAAAATTGTAGTAATTAAATACTCTGTTGTTGTTTAATTTGGAAGAAGTAGTAATAGTAAAAATGTTCTTTCCTTTAATTATAGAATACTCTCTTCTCTGAAGATCAATATGGTGTTTATAAAGTCTGGGAAATATTGGAACATGACTAGGGACAGGTTGAAAGAATTCATGGGAGTGGAGGTTGATCTTGGTTATTTTTCCTTGATTATCTAGTGGAATCTTGAGACAAACTTTGGAATATATTGTACAAATTTAAATACTTAATTCCAGTACCTGAAAAAGTAATTCCAGGTGAAATAATGCCCGTATTCCGCACATGCCAAAAACCCGCTTGTGTCAGTCATTATTCTGAGAGGCTCTCGTACAGGCTTTCTGAAATTCTTTCATCCTTTTTGAGTCACTAATTTCTCGTTGCACTAGAAAGAAACATGAAAATTATTCCATAAAGGTGGAGGAAAGCATATTTGCTTCAATCTGTGTATCAAAAATAAGATAGTGAGCTGAATTCAATTTGCATATCTTTTGGACTAGTTTAAATTGCTGGGTTTTAGCTAGTGTACTGTTCCCCTGCCTATTTTTTTCCAAAATCAGTTACATTTTTGTGCACTAATGGTACTAGTGTTGCTATAATATACTGCCTATATGAACAGAAAAATTGAGACAAGCAAGAAAAATGTACAATTAAAAATAATCATTCAATGTAAAAAATGAAAAAAAAGCACCTAATTAGCAGTCCTAGAAAGTAAATGGAAATGGAGGATCTCATCAAGCTGGTGTATTTTTGTTGGAAAACTATCTACAGTTCCTGATATTCCCTGTTTTTAACTCTGAAGAAATTGTAAAGTGACTTATGGTGTTTGAGGATGATTGACAAACTAAAAGGAGGTAAAAAAGGGCACAATGGCTACAGTAGTTCTAATGGCTTCACCCATCCTGCTGTGTTAGATAACTTCATGTGACCCCTGCAGTGGCACTGCATGCTAAGGTAGCTATTTCCATTCCTACTGCAAGCCCTTAAGATGACCTCAGTCACTACATTCTGCTAAGGAAAGCTTTTAAAAGTGACAGATACTTCACAATCCCATTGCTTAGAAGTCAATACAGCCTTTCCAGATCTTTTCTCACCACCAGCTCCCCTGAATGCATCAAGCTCTCTCTGACATGCCCCTGTGGATACCTGATTTGTGCTATTGTTTACCCATGTCTGCTGGCGAACCTAGGTGGGTTGGTCCAGGCAGTGCCAAGGAGTGGGTCCACAGGACATTTAATGTATGGACCAAATAAAGACCATTTCTGTTAGCTTTCCTCTACTGTGTGTTGTATGTACATTGATCAGTGCTTCATTTTGTCAAAAGTTTGGATGGTAAGTCCAGCTGGCTTCTGCCTGGTGGTACCAGGAACCAACGTTAAGCAGGCAGCATATGCACCTGTCATCTGTAGCTGCCAAGGAACAAGATGATGCCATGGGAAATAGCCAACATCCTGTGATGACCTTGTAATGCATGCTTACATGGGTAGTTGTTAGACAGATTTGAGTTGCCTGGGAAACCCCCATTTCAGCTCTCAACCTACAATGTCAGGGCAAGAGCCCAAGACTAGAATTTATAGAAGCTAAGCGAAGCATTTGTAGAACCCAAGTGCTGGAATGTGTGAAGTTTGTCTATTCTTAGTAATCATTATGGGCACTTACTATAGCTGTGGCTCTAATTGTGGCTGCACATGCAGTGCATTTCCTGTGCAGTCTCATGTAATACTGAGCTCTTATAAGTAAGATTTTTACTACTCTTCTCCTGAAAAGAGAAACGATATGTGAAGTCATGATGTGATGTAAGAACTATATGGAAAGACAGTTGTGTGGGATCTGCTGCACTGCACTGGAAGATTGCTCTAGGAAGTCACTTTTGAGCATGGGGTGATCCAGAAAGCATGCAGAAGAGATTGCTGTTAAGAGTACCCAGATCAATTTTTTTTCCAAAATATTTCAAAGACCAAGACTGGCAATCATCCATGAATGTTTCAGGGGCATTGTCAGATGGTACAGTGTATGCAACCATGTGAATTGTATCTTTTAATATGCTGTATTGGGTTAATTGCTGCCAGTAACTTAAGCAGCTACCATCTGCCCCTTACAACAGGGCAGGGGAGAGAAGAGCTAAAGTAAGAAAAACTTGAAAGTCAAGATAAAGACAATTTATTAAGTGATGGAAAGAGACGGAGGGAGCAATGCAAAGGCAGTTGCTCACCACCTCACACAAACAGACCAATGCCTAGCCAGCATGTTTACCTTGGAAAAACTACTCCCTTGTTTTATTGATGAAAGTGAAATTATATGGCATGCGATATCCCTTTTGTCAATTTGGATCAGCTGTCCGGCTGTGCCACCTCACACCTCTTGCCCATTCCCAGCCTGCTTACTGTGGAGGGACAGAGCAAAAACCAGAGGAAGCCTTGATGCTGTACAAGCACTGGATCAGCAATAACTAAATTACTGATGTGTTACCAACACTGTTCTTTTAACAAGTCTAAATTTCAGCACCATGCCAGCCACTATGAAGAAAATTGACTCCATCCTTAACCGATCCAGTACATACACTGAAATAAAAGATCTGGAACATGGACAATGCTCATAAAGGTGAATATCTTACAGACAAAAGCCTGAAAAGGTTTGGGTGGATATGAGAAAATCCATCATTGCACATTTGGAACACAGGACAGATTTTAATATACAAGTATGCCCAGTTCTTATGTTCACAATTCAATAAAGGTACTGAAAAATTGAAAAATGTTCAGAGAATAGTCTTAGTGTTGATGAAGGTAACCTGCTTTACTGTATGAAGCTCAAGGAGCTCCGTTTGTGCTAATCAAGGTATTGATTGAGTGAAAAGAACTAGAAAAAACCTCTCGAGGCTTCTTCCAGCCCCAACTCTGGAGTACAGAGTTTAAGGCACCAATGTTGTGACTTTGACTTCAAAAAATGCACAAGATTTTTCTACAAGCAATTGCCTTTGTCCTTTGGGATATGTCACTGAATTTGTAGTTTGAAAATTTTAAACTCAGGATTTTCTATTTGTTTTCCAAAGCAGTCCTCTAGTTCTATGACAGCTACTGCTGGCAGTGGTGGATAGAGTGATGAATGCAGAGAATTCCTCTGGGTAACATTGTACAGGAGGTCAGAATATAGAATTACAATGAATTTTGCTGGTCCTACAGTGTGTCATCCATAAAATAAATTAATAAGTCTTGTGTTTTCCAATTTTGTATTTTTTTACTCAACTTGTATTGCTTTTATATTTCCATATATAAAAGTGGGGGGTTTTTCTTTTTTTTTTTTTATTAGCTTAGTTAAGTTCACACATTTTAATGATTGAGATAATTTACACAGTTTTGCATGCAATTGATGTCCACTTTTCTTTGCTGTATTAGAAACAACTGTTACAGCTAAGATGTGAACTATAGGCTTGCATTTTCTCTCAAGTAACACAGATATTGAATTTTCTAGTTTTTTAGAATAACTGTAGTTTTTTTAGTTGTAGGATATGTTCACGTGTATGTATAAATATAAAATCTTTGTGAATGAAAAATCTCAATTGTTAATAAACACAAACAGTTCTGGATTTAGCATTAATGTTAATGATTTCTTTTGTTCATTGGAATTACTCTGGTTTATACGAGTTGGTAAAAAACCGCACAAATACACTTTCTGTTGGTAATAATAGCCACTTCAGTTGCATCTTGCTCTAGTAGCTTGTTAAAAAAAAATCATAAGGGATATAAAAGCAGAGATCTTAAAAACTCTGGTTGAGGAGTTTGGAATGATACTTCAGTGATTATTACCATGAGATAGTGTCATGGTTTGGTTTATTTTCCCTCTGGCAGCAAGGGGGTTAATAGCTTCTGCCTAGGCCCTGTCGCTGCCATGGAGACCAAGGTCATGAGCAGAAGGAGATAGCAACGTCTCTGTGAACAATATATTTGAGAAAAGAAAAAACCGTTAGTAACAGAAAGTAGATGGCTGGGNATGCTTCTTACTTCAAGCTCTGATCTTGTTAGTTAATAAATAATTCCTTTATATTCTTCACTTGTAGTTTGCCCTGCTTTGCTTGTGAGAAGTTTTTTTTTCCAGTTTCTTTTTCCTGGGAGAGGTTGTCTGTGAATCTCTGGCATCCAGCCAGGGTCAAACCACGACAGATAGTCATTGAGAATAGCATTTCTGGTAAGCCTTTGATGTTAAATCAAACTCAGTAAAAATGTGATTTTATTTTTATCCACTGCTGTATTCCGACATTTCTCTTTACCTTAACAACCATCGTTCAAAACCTTTTTTAAAGGTTACTCCTGGACCATTGTTTTAATGAGTCTTTTTTATAATGACAGGTTATTTCTTTAGTTCACTCTTTGACTTAAGACTGCAGCTAGTTTTACTATCTTTCACTGAAGCATGAATCCTGAAGTGTTTGGAAAACTCTTTCAGTGGAATGTATCTTTTGCAAAATACTTCACTGCAAGACAAACAAATAGTCTTGTTTTCCACTGCCTACATCACTAGAAAATGTAAATCATAGTATTTACATTTTACACTGTAACTTAACAAAACTGAGTGATATAACTAGTAGAGTCAGAGTATCTAGAGGAGGTTCTTAATTCCAGACTCCAGCTTCTCAAGCACCTGGGAAAACACAAGATTCTCATGTTTGCAGAAGGGAAAGGAGGGAATGCAGGCTTAGGAGATGTTCTAAATGCCAGAATTGCTGTCTTGTCATTCTTTTATTGCGTATTGTCCCTCTATAGTTTTTGGGACAAGGTAGAGGTGACACATTTTTTAGTATAAACATACTGTTCATGTACTCAAATCTGTGAATGTTTGTAATAATCTATGCATGAACTGCATAAAAATATATGACACTATGGCACTAAAAGGGAAACACACACACAGAATACTATGAGTTGGAAGGGACCCACAAGGATCATCTAGTCCAACTCACCATCTAACTCCCGTACAGAGACCAAACGCACACCCCAGAGTGGTAAACATAAACCTAGATCCCTCACAGGCGCACAGTCCACTCCGAGCCAGGAAAGACCCACCATACTGAAGTGTATGAGTGTGACTATCAGTGAGTCTGCTGAGGAGAAAAAATTCATATTTTTTAAGTGTTTTGGAGGGAGACTTTATTGTTTTTGATTGTTCTTTTTCTATTTTTTTCCTTTAAAAAATAATAATAAAAAAGGTAGATTTCCTTAAGGCAGTTCCTCTCCATTAAATAATAATGTAGGCCACTAACACCAGAAGTAGATAAGATACTGGAGTCAGCCAGTACAATGGTAGATGTTAACATCCAGAATTTTTTTAATATTCTGTTTTCATGTTTAATTTAGTTTTTTAGAATAAATGTAGTTTTGTGTTTAAAATCGTCTGATATTAAGGATGGGTTCCAGAGAGCCTGATGAGAGCAGTCGGGGCCTTTCTCCTGAAGCAATAACTATAAATAGAATAGTGTTTCAGATGGCTGAAATGTGATATATTTAGGAATTTCAGGAGATGACTATGATTTCTTAATCTGAGAGTTATTTTGAGAGATGTTATGGAGGAGAAGATAGATGCTTGTAGAAGTGTCCGGTGCCGGAGAAGCCAGGGACTGACTTGGACTTGTAGGACTTTTGGGCAGGACACACTGGGCAGCCACAAGACATGGGCACAGCCTTGGGTCCCCTGAGACGCGACGCACTGGGAGGCCGTCGGACCGGTGCTCGAGAAGTGCCGGGTGCCAGGGGCCAGCTCGGACTTATAGGAATTTGGGGCCAGAGATGCCCAGGCAGCCAAGACTTCCCACCTGTGGGTACTTAAACTATTACCTCGCCTGAGAGCGCAGCGATCAGAGGCGCAGCGAACAGGGGCAAGGCAAATAGGGATGTTAACTGCAGGAGGCTTGGGTAACTGTGGGGGGCTTGGGCAACTGCGAGTATGTTACAGACCGCCAGATCAGGAGGAAAAGGCAGACCTATTGCTCTTTAAGCAACTAGAAACAGTCTCAAGATTAGCTGCCCTAGTTCTTACAGGAGACGTTAATCTGTCTGATGTCTGCTGTGAAGTTAACACAGCAGAGACGAGATAGTCCAGAAGGTTCCTAGAGATGACAACTGTTTCTTGATGCAGCGGGTGAGTGAGCCTACCTTCACTCCTTATTGGATGCAAAAGGGAACATAGTAAGTAGTGATGAGGAAAAGGGAGAAATACTCAATACCTTCTTTGCCTCTGTTTTTAACAGTAAGACAGACTGCCTGTGGCACAATTGTACT
>WEKX01001745.1:0-16478 GCA_013390025.1 Pitta sordida | reverse complement strand
ATATATATATATATATAAAAATATATTACGTATATATATATTCATATATATATTCCGCTCATTAAGGTTGGTGTTTTCTCTTAATGGTCTCTCGTCCATTTTCTTTGAAAGCAACCCCCAACAGTGTCCAAACCAGGACACTGAAATAGTAAAGAACATGATCACATGCATCCAGTCTATCTGGGCACAGCTGTTTCACCTGAGAAATGCACCTCTGCAAGGTGAAAATCTCCCACAACCTGTTTTTCTGCCAAAAGCATTTGTCCTGTCTGTTTTAAGTAGCTTAATATATCTTCAGCTAGAACAAGACCTTGCTCAGCACATGCCAGCAATTAAATGAAAAACAGCCACGGCACTTCAAAAAGCTCTTCCAAGGCTAAGTACTAGGAGGACAGTAGTCAGAGTTGAGTGCAGACATCTGAAAGAGAGTTGACCCACAGGATGTCCAGGAACTGTGCACTACGCTCAAATCCACATTATTTCTTCATTGATTTCTCCCTGGCAGACTAACCTTAGGTGGACCAGGGAATACTCTCTTGTACCTTGAGCAACAAGGGTGGGTTTTAGACTCTTGTCCTGCTGTTTGGAGATTTGGGGCTTTAAACCTCCAGCCTTGCTGGAGAACAGCACAGAAACCCCTCCCCGCATGTTTTCAAGCCTTGACTACTTCAAACTTCCAGAGTTTTACAGTCAAAGCCTCACAATAAAACCAGAGAAAAAGAAAGCAATCAAGGAAATTAATTCCTGGGTATTTTGAAAGATCTGTTCCATATGTCCAGGAATATATAAGACTAATTGCATTTTCACTGACGTCAGTCTAATCAACGATCAGTTTGCAAAGCTTAATGTGTTCTCCTCTGGCTCACAAGGAGATACATATTAACCTTCAACAGAACTTCTAAACACATTTTACTTGATTAATGAAGTATCTCCTCTCCTTCCTATAAATATATTCATTTTTTTGTATAAAAATCCAAATGTAATTATAGCACACTGGATTCTTAATGGGATTCGTTCCTTCAACAAGCATTTATGAAAACTTTGCTGATCTTACAACCAACCATCTGTTTTCTCATCAGAGGGAGACAACTCTTCCTTGCCATCCCAGTGATTTTATTATCCAATTGAGGGCCTTAATAAGAAAAAAAGGGTATTTTACAAAGGTTTTCAATTTCTGAAATGATAATTGGATTGATTAGATGAGACAACTATGTCACTATCTTGCAACAACTGATGCCGATTATCAGCTACCACAGCAATGATTCACATACTGAAGTATCCTACTGTGGTATTTGGGGATGCAAGAAAAACTGCCTATGTTAGAGGATTAGAGCTTAAAGACATTTTCTTAAGTCCTTGTGCTGTGTTACAGACTACTAAACAGTTCAGCAGATGCATGGACTGCTCAAAAGACATTTCCAAGAACTTTTATCCCTCCAATGACTTAAAAAATTTTACAACAAAACCATTAATATACATACTGATGTATGACAAAGTCTGGGGAGGACTAAAAAAATGCTGCTTCTACTTCTCTCTGCAACACGGTAAACACACAGACGCGGCTATTTTCACTCAGAACAGAAAGCACAAGCACCCCGGGATACAGTGTACTGATGAATCCACCCTTTTTTCAGATAATCTTTCTCACCTGTTCATGGATGAATTCTAGTCACTCAGAGGCAAGAGACTAGGGTCTTTTCAAGCTGCCTTATTGACTGCAATTTTAATTTCTCCCATATGTTCTTTTATTTTATAATTCAACTGAAGAGGGCCTGAAGAATGAATTGGAGGAAGGAGATGGGATAAGGTCTGCACTGCAGAAACCAACATGGGCTTGTGTACAGTAGAGAGAAGCTCTTTAAGGAGTTCTCCTGATGCCGTTCTTGAAGCTATTAACTGTTATATTACTTTATACTGCCTTTCTAGAAAAGTTACAATCAGAATGGCATTAGTGAGAAGGTCTTTCAGATAAGATAATTTTGTTCATTCTAATGATCAGTATTAGTCTTTATTCTTTGCTCTAACACAGCTGAAATGCATACACATGCTTTCGGTTATTTAAGAAAATACCACATAAGGATGGAATAGATACTTGTCTACAGAATAAGTAATTTATTTCCCACTGGTCTTGAAGAAGGTAACGAAATACATGCAATCCAGTCCAGGAGCATATACCCTGAATGTCCAGTCTCAGCTGGATATTCAGCATGTACATCAATCATCAGGGAAGCCTTTGGAAGTAAGATTCATATTTTCCTTTATTCATAATGAAATCCAAGTTTTCTCTCCACTTCACTCAAGAGAAAGTATGTGCACAGGAAGAGTTACTTGAGAATGTTACTGGTTTTGCACGATCTCAACTCTCATCTTATGAAGGACAGAAAATAGAAAAACTAATTTTGATTTTATACACGTGGTACTTGGGACATAAATATTTTGTCCCTACAGACATTTCTACTAGAAGAATTGGGATTCTCAAGTAATTTCAGACTATATTATGAACCCTTCACCTGCCAGTAGAGAAATCTCACATGCTGCTGACACTACATCTCCTTCCAAGGGATAGGAATTAGCCATGTCACTGGCATAATCCAGCTCTTCCCTCTGAAAATACAGCCCAGGACTGGGCCACGGAGGGGAAATTATCTGGTGAATCCACAGCAGGCCCCATTCTGCCAGACTTCTTTCTCCAGTGTCACCAGTACTGGACTGCTACTGGAGGTGGTAAACGCAGCGTTGCCTGCAGGATTATCTGACCCAACATGCCACCTATAGCTCACTGGCCCAACATGTGAAAAGACAACCCTGGCTGATGTGAAGGAATTGAGCCCTCCGTGAGCTGGCTACTATGATCCTTCATACAGAGATAAAGATGGAAAAGCCTTACTTTTAGCCCATTTTATACCATATAAAACCAAAGAGGGCTTATTTTCTAAGCAAAACACAAGGCTCCTACTTGTTTTCACCAAAATTCCCACAACCTGGCACTGGGATAACACATCAGGCTCTCTAATGGTGCACTTTTTCCTTCTTCACAACTCCAGTTCTTTTATTGGTTTTCAAAATCTCCAGCTTTTTGGTTTTTAAAATAATTAAGAACTTCATCTTTTCTTAGAATTCCTCTATTTTCCCTGTAAGAGCTCTTACACCCTGTTCAAGGGGCCCTCATAACTCCTTGCTGATGTGAGTAGCCTTTGACAGCACAAAGGTTGCTGGAGTGAAGACAGAGCAGCTTGGAAGGATCCCAGTGTAGGTATATTCTGTTTACATGAGCAGTCACTGCTGATCTCTCCCCCCTGCCAAGTAAGCCAAGATTACTGAAATCTTTTAACTGGTATTTAAGCATGCTGCCATACATGCTGTTTTCATGAGACTTGAAAAACACAGGAAATAAATGTGGCCCAGTCACAAAATATATACCTTCATTCTCCTTTTGCCATGAGATCAAGTGCACTCTACAGATATCGGCAGGGTGTTCAACCTGTAAATCAATGGCACCATTGCAAGCTGTGCTTTTCTTTTGCTTTACGACGTAGAGGCCACTATCAGTAATTTTTTTCATCCATTAGGATTTAATCCTTTTATTTAAAAAATGACTGCTATACAGACAGAAATTCCACACACTTTCAACTGTATAGTCAGAAAAACATGGAACCGAAATGTCACAACCAGCAATTCACACTGAGCTTTCCACAAATAGCAGCTCAGATATTGAAGCCACCCTGGCTAAAAACTTCAGTTCGCTCTGTTTATGTTCTCACCGCACATCCTTCAGCAAGAGACACACACTCAATAACTTGTGGTTGTAGAAGGTTCTCAGCCTTCCATTAGTTTTTTTATTTTTAGCCCCTCACTGTCAGGGCCTCGGGGAGTGCAGAGGGAGGGACAGCAGCTCCCCAGGTTGGCTCCTGGAGTTCCCAGGGGACTGTGGGACCATGGGGAGAAGCAACCTGTGTCCAGGGCACTGCTGCAGTGAGGGAGGTAGAAGGAGTCACTGAGCACACAGACTCCAAAAACAAAAACTCCTTCTTTTAATGTTTGTTTTTTTGAACTGACACCTTAAAATTTCATGATGTCAGTGGATGCTCATGGTGTTCAGAAACCCTGCTGCCAGGAGAGTGGGAAATCCTTCCATGACACTGTCACCACATCTGATGTTATTCCTTCTTCATGTTTTAGATAAGGAAAGTGTAATCCATTTCCTCAGTAAGAAGACATGCTGTGCTTACAGATGCTGTCGCTGACTGGGGCGCTACTCTGACTCACCAGCACTTACTGGGTCACTGGAAACAGAGAGAAAGGCTGGCTTTCCCCTGGACTCCTGCACCAGGGGAGACCAGAACAGAAGCTGGCTCATTTCAGCAGTCACTGCCCTGATCAGCACAGCCACACAACCACCTGGGACATCAGTAAGGTAGTGGAAGCGACTTCCTAATTTCCCGACTTTGGTGGGGGTTTTTTTGTTTGTTTGTTTGAGGTGGTGTTTGTTTCTTTTTGGTTTGTGCCCCAAAATGTTTCTGTGCTATTATTGTGACCTCTGATTTCATGTTATACTAATACAGGGAAGTGGAAAGTACATTACAGTGGGATAGAAACCCAAAGTTTAATAACCAGGTGGTCCTCAGGTTCGAAATAAATATGAACCCCCCACCAGCCCTATTACTGTCATTTTAACCTTCATCATAATGTCTGTATTTAACATTGCAGTACCCCCATCAAGGTTTTCTCCCCAGGGCAGCACACTAGCTCCTGAAGTGCAAGCTATTCTGCAACCTCTTTAGACATTATTTTCAGGAAATGTCTCCTGGGTGCTCCAACCCTTCCAAGCTACTTTTTACACTCAAGTCCCTCAGTGCTCTGTGAGAGCATTATGTATGCTATACTGCAATACCATGCAGTGCTGTGTTACATTACTCCAGATGGAATACTGATGGCTGTACCAGGAAGAAACTACTGAAACACAATAGTTACAGAAACATTAGCATTTTGAGATCCATTATGTTCTAAAATAGAGCAAAGTTAAATATTTATTTCTCAGCTATTGATACTTCATGAGGCCATTGTAAATGCCCATGGCTGCTCTGCCTGTGTTTGAAAAGCAGTGTTCCTTCCCCTTACCTATGTGGGAAAGAGCACTCAACAGCAGCACTGCTGATGCCACCTGCCCTCACTGCCCATTCTCTACACTATTTGTAGGTTCCCAAACATCCAATTGAAACATCAAAACTCTGAGCATCATCTCAGAGAAATCCACTATTTTTAACACATTTATTCAGACATGATGTCCTCTGAAATTATACTATGTCAAAGCCAGTTCAACATGTGAAAATCCTATTTTAAAAATCTGCCAAAACTCTTACGCTACTTCTTTTCCTCTTTCAGATGCTTCTACTGCTGAATCATTGTATTCATGGTCATAGAATTAATAAAACTTACTTTACTGAGAGTGAGATATAGAAAAACAAGAAAACTATTAATTCTCTAGGGGGACTTTTTCACTCAAGTAATTTCTTGTAAAGCATAATGGCAAACCATATACAGAATACATGCTGGTGGGGCAAAAAATCAGTGGCGTTTTTGATTGAACATAACTTGTGATAATGGTCATAGCTCACGTGTGGTTTGGAGTAATGGAACCACTCAAATGCATGCAGAGAAAAGATCTGCCACCAGGACATCTATTTTTGCATAAACCCTCAATAGTACATGGCACCAAACTATAATTTATCTCCTGAGACAAAACAGTCTTTTTGAATGTGACTTTGTCAACCAGACCTTTTGACTAGGGTCATTCCTTCAAGGAGCTACTCCTTCAGTACTTATTGTTTCCTAACTTTGTAAGCTATCAGAAAGGGTTCGTGTTTATTATAAACATGCACCTAAATCTCTACTCTTAATGGCTACATTTTAAAATCTAAATATTTGCATTAGGGGAGAAAGCACATTATCATTTTGAAGTAATTCAGAAATCTGCTCTGAAAGGTTTATTAAAGAGAAAGGAGCAAAGCAGGAAGAGGTGTAAACCAGGAAATATTTGTCCATTAGGCATGACAATTTAAAAACAATATTTTACTGCAAAATCTACGTGTAATTGGGCCACTGGTATTTAAATGTTAGTAACACATTAGGTAACAGAGCCTAAAGAGCTGTCAGGCTTTTCATTGTATCCAAGCCCAGGTGATGAATTTCCCTCTTCCTTAAATATCTTTAGGTCTGAACAGCTAAAATACCCTGTCTTGGAGGAGCCAATGTGAAAAGGCTTCATTCATCTGAAGGCAGAAATAACAAGCCCCCTTAAAGAAATGTTCAAAAGCTTTCAGGTCGTATTAAAACTTACTGAAACATCACTGCTGCCAGTCAAAGAGGGGCATCTTTTACAATACTGTCAGTATTTCAGATACTTCAAGTTGTGGATATTGCAATTAACTCTATGTATTTGATAAAGCTGGGAACAAGAAATAGCTCAACTAAATGCACCATTTTCTCACTGGTGACATACGTATTTCACAGTACACAGAGCAGTTTATATAATTTCTAGGACATATATGTCGACCTAGCTTTTTTATTACATTGGTTGTATTTATTTAATGAGCCCAGCCTGCATCTTTCACTTGCTTCCGCAGGGAATTTCCGTAGTGAGCAAATAAGCCTGGGTCTAATCTGCTTCCATCCGCAATCATTTGAAAAATGTTGCCTGGCAAACAGTTCTGCACAGCCTTGCCATCTGATGGAGACCAGTTCCTCCAAGAGACCAAGAGACTGAGCAGGCTGACAAGTGCATCCACGGAGACAAGCCAGCTCTTTTTATTCTGCAAACCCTGCAACTGTGACATGGTCAGCTCTTGGAAAGCTGCTTTTTCTGCATTGCCACCCAAAGGATGGAGAAACAATGGTCAAAGACAGGGTCTGAACTGAGAGCTTAATGAGCCTCCTCCTCACCCAGTCGAATAACTGGGTGCCAAACAGCCTCTGGTTACTGATAGCGACCCTGGTGCCTCCAGGGTCAAGTCCTCACTCATGTCCTACTGCTCCGGCAGAGGAAAGATGTCTTTCTAGGACCTAAAACCAGCTGCCTGGAGGGTTTCAGCTCTCTGCCAGGCAGACCAAAACGCCACTGACAAACGAATAGCTGCCAAAGAAGGGACAGCGGTGGCAAGAACACCAGAGTGCTTCATGAAGCAGAGATGACAGAAGAGGATTTTCTATGAGATGTCCGGGCAGCCCCGCTGGAGCTCATGCACCGGCAGAGCTGCCAGCTCCGATCCCAGACACACTGCCCCTAAGTCTGGGGGAAAAGCCTCCCTCCAAGGGTCTCATTCATCACATTTTCATCCCTCAAACATCTTGGGACCCTGTCGAGCCTGGCCGTGTACTGTGTCTCCTGCCCCCGCTTCCGTGACCCTTAAACACCCACATCTTCGTGTCCCAGTTCAGGCAGAGCCGAGATACCAGGCTGTGCCCCGCGGGAGATGCGCCGGAGCTGCCTCCGCATTACGGTGCTGTAACAACGCGATTACCTCCGAAAAGCGCCCGGGCTGCTGCAATGGGCATCCATCCCCTGCAGCCGCTGCCGAACGCCCGGAGCGGGGACGCTCCCGGCGGGAAGGGGAGAGCCGGGGGCGCTTACCAGGTACCAGACGCCGAGGATGATGGTGCCAGTGCGGACATGGCAGCAGAGGCAGCAGCTGTTGGAGTAGAAGCGCGCCCAGGGCGAGGTCAGCATCTCGGCGGCTCCCCGAAGCTCCGCGCCGCTCCGCGCCTCTGTCCGCGCCGCTCNCGGGAACGCCGCGCCCGCCCTTGCGGGAAAAGCCGGGATCGGCGGCGTGAGGGCGCGGGGGGATATCTGACTATGAAGTGCAAGGGGATGAGGGAGCCTGTGGCCGGTGTTGGGCCCGTGATGCCGCTCCCCGGCCCGCCCGGGCTCGGCTGCGCCTGGAGTGAGCCCGGTGGGGCCACACCCGGGTCAGCGCTTCCTCGGCCAAGCCTGTACATCACCCCGCAATTCTTGGCTAGCGAAGCAGCAGAAATAAACTCCATTCCACTATAAAGAAGCACCAGAGTAGACCATGGAATGCTCTGAAATTTCTCCAAATTCGGAAGCGATGAATATTTATTTTCTTCACAGTGCCCTCAATCCACTCGCAAAGTTGCTGCTGTTAAAGGAGCTGGAATTGCCTCGTGTGGCTGGTGCCTCATTGCCGCTCCCTGCAGCTACTGCCCTAATGTGGGATGGGGGCAGCCATGGGTCGGATGGAGCCGGTATGTTGTGTTCAAGCACTGATGCAGCTTTGAGCTAAACTTACTACCAAGCAGCTGACTTTTTCATGTTTTATTATTTGAGACTTGCATCATCCTCTAGGGGAAATAACAAAGAAAATCCTACCAGGAGGTCTGCGATTCTACCCTGAGCCTCAGCATAATTTACTGCCCTCCAGCTTGGCTTTCTACCAAATCCCAGAATTTATCATCAAAATAAAACATTGAAAATACTCCAGTGCTTCTCTATATGGTTGCTTTGGGGCTCTTCATTATGTCATACATACATCTGCACAGAACAAGAACTTCAAGATAAAAGCTAACTTGGCACAGAGAACATTTCTAACTTATCGCTACTTGTAAAGCCACTATAGTAAATTAAATTAAGAATTGTTTAAGTAAGAACTTTACATAGTCTCTGTTCTTAGTCTGTTCTTAAAAAACTTTCAGGGGTTTGGCAGGGATTTTTTTGTGTAAAGAGAAAAGCCGCTTGGCATTGAATTGATAGTTTTGGCTGGATTATACTTTTGAGCCAAATATTATATTTGCAAGATTCATATTCAAAAATGAAACTAAAATTGTAGTAAAATGAATCTTCTATATTGACAACAGTATTCAAGAGACCAGAGGAAAATCTTTAACAATGAGGTCTGGACTATCTCTCTGGTAACCTTGAGAAACCTTGTCCTTTAATACCAGAAAGCAGGCAAGTTAGAGATGAAACCCTTATATGTATGTGGAAGGTAAGACCATCTACTTTGTGAAGGTTATCTAAGCAAGGACCTGACCTTTTCAAAGCAAAGGGACAATAAATAAAGAGGGATGCGATAAACAAGGACACACAGATGCCAATCTGTTGGACAAGGGACAGAAGAGACAACCCCAAATCCCCAAAGTCTCAGGTTACTGATTGATGGACCATTGAAGAGCTCCATAAGAAATTTTGGATGGGCTCACCTGGAGTTTCTAACTCAGAAGAAGGGTCAAACAAGTAGAACATGAGGATTTAGGATGTTTTAGGGGCGTCTTCACAAAACTTTGAAAGGAACAGTTAGAGAAAGAGGTTTGGGAAGGAGGAAAGGGGAGGATCAGACAGAAAGGGATATAACAGGTCAATCATGTAAAGTCTGACTGACCCCTCTTAACTGTCTCCCTGTGTAGTCCCCACTCTCCACAGCATGTGCAGGGGCTATAAGGAGCAAGTGCTACTGGGGGATCAGGGTGAGTGAGGTGAACGAGGGGCTCAATGCTGGCAGCTGGAGTAGGACCATGGGTCACAGCCTGATGCCTGGGGCTGGCTGCCAAGGGTGAGTTATTCACTTGCAAGCATCAAGCTGGACCAGCTGGTCTGTACGTGGGTCTTTGCTGAGTCCTACATGTAGGAGGCACAAATGAAGGCAGCACCTTGCCTGTCTGCCTGTGCAGCTGTCCCTGTCAAGATCCGGTGCCTGCAAATAGGAAAGCAGTGGCTAGTCTCCATAGGTCAAGCCACCATGCTATTCATTTTGCCTTCTAAAACAAGAAGCAACAAACACTTCTTACTGAGATGGCTGTGGATCTAGCATACCTGATCTTACACCAAGGCAGGGTGGGAGATAATTTAAAATGGAACAGGAACAACTTCTGAACTGGATAACACCTGAGTTTTGTCAAGGTTCCTACAGGTACAAGAGACACTCCAGATTGTCATCAGTGTACGTCAAAACTTGAACAGGACCACTATCACTGCCTTGCTCAGAAAATGATATAAACTCAAGTGAATCAACAGCCTAATTACAAGCACTTGTTTTAGTTGTGCTGAAAAAGTAGATAAGCTTTCCAGTGGGATCCATGATATGGTAAGAAACTTCTCCAAGGGAATATTCTATGCTGAAATCAAACACTGCACAGGGTCAAACCTGACACACACTTCGCTCAGCTGCTGGTCGGCATGAAGGCTGTATGATGTATTCAGAAGAGAAATGCAGACTCATGGCTCCCACTTGCCCCTCCTTACCACAGCTGAGCTGTAAATCACTAAACACATTTCATTATAGCCACTTGTTCCCCACAGCACACCCTGAGAACTGGGGAGCCAGCTAGGGAGACACCCAGACCAACTTCACTTCATTACCAACTGTTCTCTGTGCTGCAAGCTGTTAAAAAAAATCCGGTATATTCTGCATCATGTATCTGCTTTGTACTCCCCCATATTCCCCATGATCTTCTCACTCCTGGGACAACTTCTCTCTCCTGCCAGAGGAAGCTCAGATCCTTTTGGCATTTTCTCATGGTTTCTAGTGTGCTCACCAAAATTGGTTACTGGTACCTCCCAACATTTTGAATACCTGACTGAACAAGACTGCTGGAAGAGGACGGTTGGTTTGGATGCTGCCGGTCATTCCCTCCTTCTGTCTGTACTCACAGCCCACAGAGATAGTGCAGCATAGTTCAGCTGGCCTTGAATAATTCAATTACACTATTGCCCAGCATTGTCTAAAGCACATAAACAAAATGGCAGCTCAAGGGAATCCCATCATCTGCTTGTAGGATTAGCCACATTCTCCAGAGTGAGAAGAGACATTGTTAATTATTTTGTACTTGGTCAGGATAAGACAAGATAAGAAAAGGGTTAAACATTGTCCAGAAACCAAGGTCTGGGTATTATCTTTGGGTACAGGGAGGTAACAACATTGGGAAACTGGCTGGAATTGTAATGAGGAGTCATTTTAAGAGTCCAAGCGTTTGTGCAGCTCGCTCCAGAGCCTGTGTTTCAAGATGGCTGCACATCATTCCAGTATGAAATATATAACACAACTAAGTTTAAAAAACACCTGTGTTTTCTAAAAACACTAAGCCTCCAATAAAAGCCTGTCACTATCTCTCTGCCACAAAGACTGGGCAATATGCAATTCAATAGGACCACTGCCGCCATTCAAATTGGGTTCAAGAGGTCATTCATTCTCCTGGTTTGTATAAATAAGATCAGTGAGAACAGTATTTCCTCTCCAGCATGTTACAACTCAGACTACATCTTAAAAGCCTAGAACAGAGCCATTGCAGTGACACAGATTGGTGTGCAACTTCTTGCCCAGAGATACGTAGTCAAATTCTCAGGTTTCAATACATGTTTCAATGGACAACAAATTATTGGTTGGTGATTGTTTTCCTTTTCTTTCTTTTAAAGTTATTTTCTGACCTTTAAAAATTACTGAAAAAATGTCAGGACATTTTTAGGTCACTAGTGGGGTATTTTGTCATGATTTGCATTATAGAAGACAGTGATTCTAGCATCTTAGAAAATTGATATACTTACACATTTTCTTGCCTGATGGTAAAATGCATTTCCAACTCTGGCTTCCTCAGGCCACAGCTTCTTAATTCTGTTTTAAAATTCTGTTGGTAAAAAACTATATAATTCAAATATTTTGATATATTTCCCTGTCAAGAGCTTAAACGTTCTCCAAGGAGAAGTTTGTTTTAGTGTATTCTTCCTCTTTTCTGACTTGAAAGCCTCTCAATTTTGCTGTGAAGATCTAGGACTCAGGAAGGCTAGTGCATTGTGGAGTACTCTGAGATCCAGCTCTTTCTTTTTTCTTCTGGTCTTCCCATTCATACCAGCCTCACAGATTAATTTTAGCATTTTGGGTAAGAAGAAAACATCTGTGCTACATTCAGTGGAAACCACAAACATAGGCTAGGCAATTTTCTAATTATTTTCCTGGCAGCAGATTTGAAATTTGGTGACACTTAGTGGAAGTCTCTCCAGATACAGTATGCTTTCCATGGGCTGCAGTCTTCTTAGAGGCATATCTGCTGCAGCATGGGGCACCTGCTTCCGAAAGCACCTGGCTCTTCTGTGTCTGCTGTCTTTCTCTGCCTTGCCTGTGCTGTTCTCTCTTCGGCACTTCTGCGCAGGGTTTCCAGAGGCTCAAGTTTTGCCTTGCAAAAGATATTTACACTGGAGTTAAAGCCTGGCTATGCCAGTACCCTAACAATAAAGAACATCAATTCTCTTTCCTTTTGCCTTAGGAAGTCTGTGAACTTCTGTAATAACTTCAGTTCTCCCAGCTAAGCCTTGTGCCCCAACTTACACTAAGAGGGATGGAAGAACTTTGGCTTTCCCCCCCTACTGGCTTAGCATGCCTGAAGATACTGAGAAGTGGAGCTACCACCACTAATGAAACTGTTATCAACCAAATTGGTAAGTGCAGATGTCTTGTATCCTGTATCCAAAACCTCATAATTTCTTCCTCCATCAGGCTAACGAGCCCGTTAGCACCTCATATCCTAGTAATTTCTACTCTACACAAACCCTTCTCGAAGTCTTTTTGATAAATTAGTTCTCTGCTCATCAGACGCTGCTTCTAGTCTTTAAAGAATGTTTAATGTTTCTCTCACTAGTGTAGGGATCTAGACAGTCTTGTAAAAGCCTTTAAGACTGCAGGCATCAGATATAATGGTATTTATTTAGTCAATGAACACACTTTTGGGATTGTAAGCCCCCATTTCTCTTCACTACTTAGGTTAAAACATCACCAGATTTACGCTTGACCTTTTATTACCCCAACTCAGTGGAAGGTCATGCTTGGAGGTTTTTTTGTCTTTTGGCATGAATGCTTATGCTGGATACAGTATTAAACTGACTGGGACATTTTATCCATAATCTGTAGCCAATTATAGCACATAAATTAGAGCATATGAGGATGAGAGGAGGCTGTTGGATAAATTGGTTGTTGTGTTGCCAGCAGTCTCTCTGCTTGCCAGATTGCTTGAGTAAAGGAAATCTCAGTGACAATTTTTAATTCTGTGTTGAGTTTGCGGTCAGAGAGGTCACAGGTCTTTGATTGATAGGAAAGACAAACCTTCTAAGAAAAGCTAATATACATCAAATAACATTTATTTCCTGTTAGTTCCATTAGTTAGATTAGTTAATGTTTAATTTATGGGTTCAATTGAGTATGGTTCAACATTGGGAATGTTGCCAGATTTTATTCCCTTTTCAACTGTGATCATGCATTTCCCCCTTCTTTTAAAAGCTCAATTTTTTTTCCAAGATAGAAGAATGTAAGTACTTGCCCCCAACTTTGATCATCAACCATGCTCTGCTTACATATTTGTTAGGATCTTTTTTTTTTGCTTATATCTAGTAAAGTAATGATCATTTTGTCTTCTATCAACAATTTCAGTCCAGTAATAAATCATGTTCTTCTGTTCTATTGAGAACCAATACAGTACAGTAAATAAGAGCTAAAACAACACATCTTACATAACTGTAACTTACACAAAGTTGCTTCTTTGTGTAACTTACACAAGAAACACTCCCCAGTTTTGTATTTTTAGATGCCAGTCAGGTTTCAAGCAATAACTGACCACTTTACCCGAGGGCCTGCTTAGAATTTCCCCCGGTGCAATTTATTCTTTAGCACATTAAGCCAAATGCACCAAAATCTTGAGCTTTGAGCTATCATCAACTTTAAAGCAACTGAATAATTTTGAATATCTATGGAGTTATCCCGCTTTTCCTGCTCTTTTCCAAGTCTGCTAGACTCTTGAGCAAATTCTGGGGCACACCATCCAATTCTTCTCACCAGTATTCACCACAAGCAGAGGTTTGCCATGGCGCTTTACAGAAACTTCCAGTCTCACATGTATTTTCTTCTACGCTAAGAAAAAAAGAACTTAATTTTCACATAGTGCCACATCTGCTTATTTATCCACCCACTACTTATTAGAGTCACCAATGGAGATCACTTGCTAGCCAGCCAAGCCTGCGGAACGTGCCATAGGAGATGGTGAATTGATACTGTAAAAATGTCAGTTGGGTTTGTCCCTTTCAGCCATCTGTCCTGAATCCCCTTGACGATTGATCTGCGAGCACACAATAGCAATTCAAACACGGTTAGCCAATACCTGCTTTTTTTTCTGCAGCCCATGCAGAGGCAAACTGCATGTGCTGTATATGAAACGCAGCACGTTTTATATACACTATACATAATTACAGGTCCGTGGTATGTCCTTCATGAAATGCAGAGATACAGCACATATTGGTTTTGCTACTTCAAGAGCAAGGGAAACATTTCTGTACAGTGCTGATGGTGCAGAAAGTTTACTTGTATTGTTTGTTCCAATGTATAATCTTTTGTTGGTATTAGGAAATGAAGCTAGGAAATCTGGATTTAAAGCTACATGAGATGTAACCACCAGTACCAGGTGTATGTGTGGGAGTGATGCGACTGAAGCTTTCTAATACTGTATATTTGATGTTGTCTCTTCCAAAGACAAAAATATCAAGGCTGTTAATATTCTTCTAATTATAGAAACCAAAGATACTCTTGGCTTCTCTACATCACAGCCTCCTCCAAAATGTCCTCCTAAGATCTCTCATGCCAGAAGTAACAATGATAGTTTAAATTATATGTCTAATTGTTCATCCTCTGCTTTGTATAGCAAATCACATAATAAATACCGGTATAATTCTACTGAAAGAGCATTATTTGACAACTGTTCCCAATTCAGTGTAAACATCACTTCAGAAGTATGTCTCACAATCACACTGCTTTCTGCTGTGTGTCCCCATATAGGTTGTCAATGTATGTTACTGTATTGTGACTGTAAAGCATTTTAGAGGCATGCACATCTGAACACATTTGATTATAGCCTGAAGCAACTTTGGGAAATCCTGAACCAACATTGCAGAGACGTCCCAAGTCACAGTGGTATTCAGTAACAGACTAGTAAAGGCACAGAGAAACTGTAATTGCAGTAAGACACAATTCTAAGTCCTCATCTCCCTTGCAAATCATTCAGTGTCAAACACCTACGTACAAACCTTTGGAATACAAGTGGCTTAGTTTTAACACTCAGAAAGTCCATCTCTGCAGACTGGAATGATACATACTTGTTACTTTGGAGAGCAGTACCTCCTATCTTCTTCTAACTCAGCATCTCATGCAGTGTTTAAAGTGATTCTGACAGTGCTCTGAAATTAAGTTAAACCCAGTGGGGCAAGTTGGTAGGTGTGCAATGGTTCAATGCCATTACTATGCATCCTGCAACTTCCTTCTTGTACATTTTTGTAGTAACCTAACACTGTTTGCTCAGCTTCTCAGCATCCAACTTTCTTTTAATTTAAAGCTTTGGAACCCTTCAATCATGCATCTCTACAAAGTATTTTTCATATTCAAGGCAGCATATAAGTTGAAGGGTTTTAATCATTACAAAACCAATCACTAAATCTGCTGTTCTGTATGTCTACTAAGGACTCCCAGAAAAAATACATGCTCCTAAAACATCATTGAGAAGTTCCACAGCTAACAGCAGGCTGCATGACTTGGATGACTTTGAACTGCATCTCTGTGGTATATGAACATAAAATAGCACAGTATTGATTTGCTAGCTCAATTCTATCAAGTGCTGAGCCCACTCCAGAAAAACATTTAAATAATTTTTACTACTAGTATTGCTGTTCAAAAGTGTTCAATACCTAGGTCAAATCTGCATAACATTTTTGTTTACTAAAAAGACAGGTTTTCCCTTTATTTAAAATGAAAAAAATTAAAATGAAATAATCACATTAATTCAGAGAAGACAGCTGTTTGAACCTGTCCCTGGAAAACGAAGAACAGAGTTTCAGCAAAATGGAAGAAAATATTTAAAATCTCCACTGTGATTAAGATCTTTAAATGTTTTAAAAATAATCAGCTAGGCATGATGGTGACAGACGGTATCTATGAAGGTGGACCCTAACCTGTTAAAGACAACTGTGAGAGTCTCATACTTAATGTAACACCCACTCTACACAGGTTATGGATTTTCCCACTCATGGAAAAACAGGCAGTAGTCATGGTTTCTGTTCGTAATTTTTCTGCACTCAGACAATATGGAAGCATAATGCAGCAGCTTTGTAGTATTTGGGGATATTTTTTTTCTTGAAAAGGAAATCCCACCTCATTCAAATGCAGAACCATTTTTTACGCTTAGTCTGAGAGATCTTCTAGAGGTTTCACATTCCCTCAGTTAAGGCACAACATACAGCTCCAAACTTATGGGACACACCTGGCAAAATGGGTCTGTCTGAATGAGGAACACATACAGTTTTCAGTCTTGTCTGGATGACAGCTCCAAAAAGTTTCCTGAGGATGGATAAACACCTGGAAGGGAAGCTCTGAGGAAAGCCTTTTGATTGCAAAAATAGTTTTGCCAATTACAATCTCAAGTTGGGTGTCGTGGTTTGACCCTGG
>WEKX01001744.1:0-14682 GCA_013390025.1 Pitta sordida | reverse complement strand
ATGGCTTGGGGTTTTAATCAAATAGTTTTTAACCTGAGTCACATAAACCTGACACATGCCATATTTTATTATCCTTTCTCCTCCACCCCCTAGTCTGCCATGTCAATAAAAGAAACTTTGCATCTGTACAAAAGTAAGCCGACACTAATTAATTTCTATCATGAAAAGTTTCACTTCTGTAGTTCTAGTGAATGAAATAAGAATCATATACGGTTTTTAAAATCCTGGTACAGTAAAGGTGAAAATTTAGGGTACTTTAGTCAGAAGAATAAAAATAAAGAAGTAGGAAGAACAAGAGGTTGCAGGTTATAAACACTGTTGCCATTTTTAGTTTTATGGCGAACTTTGAAGTGTAACAAAATGTTGAAAAGTTGTTTATACCAGTTTTTCAAATGCTTTTAACTCTGCTCCTCCATTCCCTAAGGACTCTCTCCCTATCCCCATGATACTAATCATCTCAATGGTCAAAACATTTGTCAAGAAAACAAAAAAAAGTCACAAAAATTTAATAGGAAATAATTACGAATTATTACAAAACCTTCCCCATCACACTCAACAAATATTCTAAAGCCACGAGTAATCAGGACTACTGAGTATTATATATAACACTTGTACTCCAAGCAGATTTTAAAAATAGTGTTTCAGGGAAACATTTGCCTTCTTCAGACTTCTTCAAAAAAACTGCTCAGATACTTTTAAGTTCTATAGCTGTTTGGTATACCTTTATGTGAGTTCTCCTAAGGCATTTTCTATGGCAGGAGGGAAAAGAAAGAAAGACATCTCTGAGTGAAATGTGCACCTTTTAAAGACACTTAGTAGCAAAAGACAACATCAGAAATTAAAAAGTGATTGAAATTGTAACTTAAAACTCTGCAGAATGCTGTGAGTGACTGAAAGGAAACTATATATGTACATCTATACAGAAAGCATTGTTTTGATTTCCCAGGGCTTCCATGTCTGTGTTCTGTTCAGTCATAATTTTTCTTCATAAAAGCACTGCCCGTGACAACGCCCAAGGACTGTGGCTAACTAACACTCTCAATAATGTCCATCTGCATTTGGGTAAATCATTATCTGCCTGTCAGGAGATTCTGCCTTCCTCTTTACATAGTGAAAGGTTGAACATATTGCTGTTAACAAGTAGGTAAGAGAGATAACTATAGTTGGGATAATCTTTACCAGTTATTGCAAAGCAAAATATTGAGAAATAATTTCAATTACTAAAGATAAAAATGGCATTTTGGTAGTCTGAGGCTACTGCAAATGGAGTTCACTAATAATACAATAGATTAAAATTGTGAAGAAGTTAGTGCAGTCTACTTCTAATTCTTTTACTGACTCATAAGGCTGAGCAGCTAACTTGGCTTTTTTTCTCCTCCCACACTTTTGCCTTTTTATCTCGCTGAAGAGATATCAAATATTATCAAACATTTGAATCAGAAACTGAGTCTTTCCTTATTTTTTTAGACCCAGTCTAGCACAATATAGCCTCAGCAGCAGCCTCTGGACATCACAGTCATAAAAAATTAATAGCATTAATTTCTGGATATTTAGAATTACTGTTTAAAAGAACTCATTAAACATCAGAATATACCATTGTACTATGGCTTACTTTAAATAATTAGGTACAGTTAGGAAAAAAATGTTGACTTTTGTCCTCTACGTTCTTTTGTTATGTTTATCATAAACCAAGGTTTCTACTCAGTCAGAGAGTTGTACAATATTTCAGAGCAGTGATGTCAAAGACAGCCATAGTAATATTCAAAATAATATAAATCGATGGTTCGCCCTCATGTGGTGTATTTAGCTCATTTCCAGAAAATAGCTGAGCTTCAGAAATGACCAATTAAAATTATTTGGCCACTGGGTACATTTCCAAATGAAGAGAGATTGAAAAAGACCAGAAATACAATAGTTTGAGAAAAGAAAAATAGGAAAGGACACAACAGAGATCATACAAATGTATTTAAAATAATAAATGTTGATAGACAAGAATGTGGGTTTCATCTACAGACGTAGTACATAAACAAATGGATATTTAATGAAAGTGGAATACAAGTGAATTGTGCTACAACAAAGAATTTCTGTTTTTCCGACAGACCTACTTAAGACTATGAAATTCAATACCAACAGGATACATGAAACTTCTTAAAATTGTTATGTCCAATTATTTAGTGAACAAAAAGTTGTAAAAGTAAAATTTACAGGAAAATTAAATTAATATAAAAAGATATGCCATCTACATATACTAACATAAAAAACACGGCAAATATAGCAATATAATGTTCTTCTTAGGGTTGACGTATTAAAATGTAACTTAAAAGTAAAGAAAAATTACAGCCAGCATCTATGCTGACATAGAGTTAACAAAGAGGAAATACATAATTGAAAACAAAAAAAAGTACCTTTACGAAGCTTTTAATTTGAAATTACAGAATTAAATAACACCAGACCCAGAAATACAAAATTAAAGAAAAAAAGGTTCATATACAACAATGCAATATCTCAAATAACCTTAATTATGCCCTGTAAGGCCACAAGACAACAATGAATATTTCTGTTAACATTATTGAGCAGAGATTAGGAATACAGACAGTTTTAAACATATTTCTTTTCTTCCAAAGCACACACTGAGAACTGCAAGACAGGGTAAAGATTTTCTGCATACCTTAATTTCCTTTCATTTTTATACTTTAGCGTATGTGATTCCAAGTATTATTTTAATTTTGAACTCTCTCTGTTCAAAACTATATTTACAGGTAATTTCAAATGTTGTGCTACATTTTAAATTAAATCGTGGTTCATCCTTAACTCTGCCTTAGTGTCACCTATTTCTTTTGAATTTGCTCACCTTCTTAAATTAAAATCAAACACGTGACTGTTAAAAGATAATATTATCATAAGCCATTTCTAATCATTCCAAGAATCACATACACATATATGTTTCTTATGCAAGCTTTTATGGCCAAGTTCATCGATATGCTGTGGCTGGTTTATGCTACTCTAGAGCAGTGCAAAGCAGCCAGAGCACACTGGCTGCTTAAGCTAAATTTACAACCCCTTTGTTGAATAAAAGCAGTGCAACGCAGTTGGAAGGCACACCCCAGTTTCCTTCTGTCTCTTTCTTCTCCCTCACTCTTCTCAACACTCACATTTTTTTCCAGTGTCTCTTGCATCTTCTATATTCTGCCCTATAGAAACACATCTTTCCTGTCCCCTGTAAACTCCAAGCACACACATAGACACATGTGCATGTACAAAACGGACCTGTGGCTCTGTCTGCTAACTGCTTTACCGAGCACATCTGGCATAATGTAGAGCTTATGAAAATAATTATTTGAACATTACTAGTCAACCATTTTTTCTATAACTGTTGGCAGAAAAGAGTGGATTACATCCTCATAAACTCAAGTGTAAAATCATCCTCTTAGAAAATAGCCACCATCTCCTATTGCTTTCAAAGAGATTAAAGCAAATTTAACCTGAATAGGTGGAAGTAAATGATGAAAAAAATTCTCGAGAGGAATACTCCAGGCCTTGAAAATAATGGAAAAGAGCTGTGCATTTTTGTTATCTTAGAAGAAAAGAAGGGATTGCTGCCCTTGAGAAAGTGTCCTTTTTTTTCAAGGATTTTTGCAAGTGGACCAATTGCTTGACTATGGTAAACATCAAACAACACTTTTCTGGCAAAATTAAATGGTATAGTGATTTGATTACTGAACTTCTTTTACATTCTGCGGATACTTCTCTCTCCTACATTTTCTACTACCTCCTGGTAGTTAAAAAGAGAAAGAAATGAAAACATATCCTGTTATAAGCATATTCTTTATAAATGAGTATTCTTTATCTTTAAATGGGCTACAGCCATTTAAATTTGATTTTGCAATAGAGTTAGTTTCAAAAACACAATAAACTCTTCATGTAGGACTGAAATCAAAATGGCATACACAAATCAGCACCATAATTTTCCCTGCTTCCCACTGTAGTCTCACTCACAGCAAGCCTTTGAAGTGATTACTATGCTACACCTTCAAATTTTCTTCATTTTCATACACGAAAGTTGTTTTTTTTTCCCCAAAGAAAGAGTAATATTTTCTCAAATAGTTTAAGGAAGAGCAAGGTGGAATATTATTCAGTACTAAAAATATTTACTTAAAACAGATTTATCTAGTGATCTCTGCAGTGGAAAATAACTAATATTCCACTACCCTCATGTATATCTTTGTGGGTGTATAAATGCTTACACTCTTCTACAAATATATTCCGGCCTAAGAACAATATACTTGATATCAAATACATTGTCATATAAAATACCTGATTATGAGCTGAACTCAAGAGACAGATAAAAAGCCTCGTCTCTTTTTCTGTGGACTTTATCATTCAAAAGGATCTCTCCTGTGAAATTTAACAGTCAATCAAGCAGTAACAAGTTACCTAGTGTCAAGGCTGGTGACACTTCAAATATAGGCTTGGTGCAATTCTAGGATGAAATTAGGGCTCTGCTGGTGAGAAAGTGAAAGCTATGTGCACCCTCTAGGGAGTTTTAGATTATTTTAATGCAAATTTCTCAGTTCTTAAGAACTCAAAGGATTAGGCTCTGGAGGCTGCCAGTAACCAGGAAACCTTGGCTTCTCTCCAAACAGGCTCTACACAACTGCAAACTTATTCACACCTTGGTTACAAGAGAGAGGACCCTCACCAACACCCACTCTTGCCTTCACTAGGGACTGAATACTGCATAACCACTCTGTCTACTGGAGATTAGCTATGAAGCTAAAATTGTTCCATTTTGTCCTTTATTTTTCTCTTAAAATTGAAGATGTTCAACCTTTTCACCACGCCTTAGTTCAGATAACGTCTTTAAGTCTGTCCACAAAACAAAGGAGTTTAATAAAGAAACCCTGATATTTTCCTATCTACAAAACTTGTTTTCTTAAAAACTGACTCATTGCAGGACAAAATTCCAGAACAACTTACTGAGATATTTTGGCAACTCGTCTGTTGATTATCTCCAAGCCTGTACCTTCCTTTCTATCTATGGCTAAAGGATTGAACTGTGGATCTTTCTTGCCTGACTACAGCCTCAGACTTCTGTTCTGGTCAATCTGACAACACAGGCTACATCACGTGTGACATTGGGACAACAGCTGCAATAGATTCACAAAATAAGGTGTCTCTTTCCTATGAGTTGTAAATTTACCTACCATTCAGACAAGATCCACAGAAAATAGGTTTCACAGAATCACAGAATACTCTGAGTTGGAAGGGACCCACAAGGATCATCGAGTCCGATTCTTAGACAGCACCACTGGTTCCCTGGCAGGAATCAAACCCGTGGTCTCCCGTGTGAGAGGCGGGGACACTCACCACTGTATTAAAGTGATTCACACAGCTACTGGCCTATCTCATGTAATTCACAAATTTTTGTATTCAGCCTTCAAAGTTCCATGCTGTTTGCTTCATTGATTCCCCCTCAAAACCATCATATCAGTCTTACTAACGCATGTCAATAAACCCTACACAGGGCACAAAGACTGTGATCAGGCCAAAAGGACTGAGAGGCAGGGAAACATTTCCTGTTGTTGATACTTGTTTGGAGAAAAAGAAAACAGCAGTATCTATTGTAATAGGTCAAGGGTATTATTGTCTTTAAAAAAAAAGGCAATTAACTATTTAACACAATGCATAACTTTCTCACTAATTACATTGCTAATCACAAAAAACCAGCAGCATTACACTTTTCACCATCAGCAATTTTTTTAAGGGAGACTCTAAATTTTATTCTGAATTTATCTGCCTTAAAATATATATGTATATATAATTAAGTGTATGTCTGCACATGGTTAGTCAGTGTCTAGTAGCTTACATGAACTTTATTTTCCTGAATACTGCTGCTCTGGTTAGGCACAGAGAGTGAAATTCCCTTTGACTCCAAAGCAAAGTAATAGGCACAGCAGCAATATTTGCGACTCCAAGCTACTTACTAGTGTGCCTTGAAGTAGAGCCGTGAAGCGCATATTTGTAAATGTACTCTTAAGCCCAAGTATTTGTCATTAGTATACCAGGGGTACTAATTATGGTTACAGTTTCAATTATGTAAGACTTTGGTTGAATAAACTGGGATCAATATTCTCTCCATCATTAGATGGTCATATTACCTGTGTCATTAGTGGGACAATTTGGTTCCAAACCAAGAATGTTGGGGTGGAAATACCAGATATATTAATGTCAAACACTAATACTAGTGATTTGAACCCTCCAGTTCCTTATCTTACATAAAAATCTCATAAGATATATCTTGGAAACAGCTTGTGGCTGTACTGAGGTGTAGAAAATTTGGGGCCTGGCACCTACTATTTGTTTAGACTCTTTTAAATACAGGCAAATGTAAATAAAGTTGAAAGCACAATATTCCACAATAATGGATATTGTGAACGTGTAAGGCTATTTCTCTGACTTGGGCCTGGACTTTGAACTCAGGTATGCTGTTTATCAGAAACTGCATATTATTTCATGGACTTCACAGAAGTTCTTTGGGAAAAAACAAACAAACAAAACCCCAAAAGCACATACACAAAAATCAAAAAACCAAACAAGAGTCACGCTTTTTGTGATGTATCTCCAATACAATACTTAGTCAAAAGCTGTATAAGGTAAATGTCTTAAAAGAGAATGGAGATACATGTTGGTTGTCTCACTGTCTTTCTTACATATCATTTCCCACTACATGAAACATCTTTTCAAACATGTAGCATTTGCCCAGTCTTGAAAGTTGAGTGCCCACAAAATCCTTCCACTGGACTGCTTTACAATGAAAGGAAATGGGGTATGCAAGACAGGAATACTGAAACTCTAAAACATTGTGTTTTAAACTGTTTTTATCTCCTCTTGTCCCGTGAATATAAGCCTAAAGATTATGATGCATCACCTATGAAAAAATAAAATTTCATATGAAATGAGCTATTGAAAGTAAAGGGAAATACATCATGCTACATTTCCTATCATTCTTACCATGACATTTCAAAATTATTTACTTTTAAGTAAAACTTTACCACAATTTGTAGAAAAAGCCAATGGTCTGTGAGCATCATGATGAGTCTTTTAAGTGAATGTGGAATATTGGATTTGGACCATATTTCACATTGCTTTCTATCTGCTCTACTGGCATTTAACTGTAATCAATGTGAACATGAAGTTATATTCTTCTCCCTGGTATAAACGCTTACATTCAACTTTTATAGGTAGAGAAGTGAGCAAGCTCAAAGTCATTTTACTGGAATAGTATAATAATGAAAAAAACAACAGACTAAGTAAGAAATAGAATTTCTTTGTTGATAGAATCAACATTCACCTAGAGGTGAATGATCACAACAATTAAATCATCCGTTTTTCATTATTTACTAAACTTTCATATACTAGAATTAAGTTAGCTCCACCATGGGTCATTCTCCTGACATTCAGTATTACATCAGCTCTTATTCAAGAGCTTATGTTCTACAACAAGTTTTCAAAACTTTGAAAGTACCAACCTGAATGCTGTGAGATACTCAACATCGCCCATAGGAGGGTCCAAGCCACCTGTCCAAGCGATATTTATGTTATACCCTTCACCAAGGCCACTTCCAACCTGAAAAATAAGAATAGAATGCCAAAAGCAGTGAAAAAGATGGAAAAGGAGGAGGAAAAGAGAGAGGGAAAGGGGGAAAACATTCTCAAATGTGCTTTAGAAACAAACATCAAACAATATGTCAGATCAGCCCAGCCTTGTTTGACAAGGACTGCTCTGGGTTATGCACTTGTTCTCCACTGGTCCTCTGGTCCCAGTGGACAATTTGGTAATCTGGTGTAATTTAAAGAACTAGAGAAGGACAAGAAAATTAGGGGTAATCATGCAAAGCAATTACCTGAAAGACACAAATAAAAATGGGGCTCTAAAGAAATAAACCTAACCTCATTTGGGGCTCCACTGCCAGGGAAGAAGTTGCCTTCATCATAGCGATGGAGGGAAACATACAGGATGCTGGGGTCAGCATAAAAAGCCTGCTGTGTACCGTTGCCATGGTGAACATCCTAAAGGAGAAAGAAAACAGATGACAAATGTAATAATGTCCAACTCAGTGTAGAGAGCTCAGTTCTGCTTTCTTTTACATCCCCCTCCTCTCTCTCTCTCAGTTTCTCTCCCTCTCCCCTGCCCTCCTTTTGTCTTTTCCTTTCCCCCTCCCTTCACCACCCCATACTTCCTGAACTTTCAGGCAAATTACTCTTTAATGCACTCATTTTTTAAACTGGCTTCTAAAAATCAGGAAACCATAGCGAGCGTGCCCTGGAGACTCCAGATGAGCAGTCATTGAGAAATCCCAGTCCTTTTGTACAATTAGATATTTATACACCGGCTCTTTGTACTCCTTGACTCAGTGATGGAATCTAGCATCCTGTTTTATGGAGGAATTTTATGACTTATTAACTGCCAACAGTTCATAACCCCTCAGGCTTAATTAACTAGCCTCATTGGCCTCTGAAGAAAGACTAATGTTTAAACTACAAACTAGTATTTTTTAGAAGGATCTATGGTTTACAGAGCTTTTTCACAATTCTTGACAGAACACTAAACATAAGAGTATTCATTGATTTGCCAAGTTCCACTATTGAGGTCAAAGGCTCTGCGACCAGCTGAGTAAATTGGCTTTCTTGAAACATTCAGTTCAATTCAGTCCCTCAGCAGTTAGATCCACATCAAAAGAGATGCCAGATGCAGAAAGGACTTCATACTTCATTTTTGCAAAATCATGACGGCAACAGTTGAAGATATAGGAATATGATCTCATTAGCTATTAAATCATCTGGCAGATAGGATGGTGCCTTCCATAATCAAGAAGTGACCTTGGCCAGCCTCCATATTTCAGACATTATGTAACGACAGTGAATAAAATTCTGTCATTAAATAAAATACTGAAAGAGAAATGCTGACAGTATATCTGTGTAACAAAGGCTGATGATGTGGACTTTTTCTAGTTTTTGTTTTCTACTGCTGTACTGTGTAGCTAGAGACATAAGGATTTTACAAGAGAAAATGAAAAATCCACTTGCCTTTCTGTGAAGTAAAAAAAAAAAGTTTCTTCACTGGCATTTCTAAGAAACAGAAAAGTTATATGTAGATATTGTTTATTCTTGTACTTTAAGCCGTATATTTGAAATTTCTGATTTAGGGAATTAATGAGGACAGAAAAAGTACTGTCACCAAGTCTGTATTTATTTTACAAATGTTATGCATTCTAAATAAAATTTAGTATCAGAGGAACCATGGTCACAGTTTCCTCAGAATGCCTAGAATACAGGAAGCCTTGATGTGTCTCTCAAGGTGTGCATCACCAATAGCACAGCAAGCACTGACCATTGCTTTCCCTCCTTGCAGCTGACGTAGTCCATGACTTTAACCTACATTTTTCAGAACTCTCTACATTGATTGACTCCTTCTTGTACTGCATTGTGCTTGACTTGGACCTCTTCTGGGACCCCTGTAGGGTAATATTTTAATGGTTTCTTTTCTCAGTTGAAAGTACTTGAAACAACTAAGGATGGAGTTACAGCCCAACTGTGACGTAATGCCAAGGCTAAAGGTAACACATTAGAGGTCC
This sequence comes from Pitta sordida, assembly GCA_013390025.1. Taxonomy (NCBI): domain Eukaryota; kingdom Metazoa; phylum Chordata; class Aves; order Passeriformes; family Pittidae; genus Pitta; species Pitta sordida. Next base: position 5,047 of record WEKX01001744.1, on the reverse strand, counting down.
AAAAGAGTACATACTAGTGTGAGGGTGTTGGAGATTTGAAGGCAGCAAGCTAAGTGTTAGAGGGATCTGTCTGGCACATGAAGTAAAATCTGGCATACAGACTAACCTTAGAAATCCATTCAGTCACCAGCTGTGACAGAATTAATTGGTTTACTCCAAAACAGACTCAAATCCTGCTAACATACATACAAGTATGGATGATCTTGGAATGAGGACTGCAACCTGAAAAGCTACGCTGGGCACATACATAGATCTGCAGGGACTATGACTGAACACACAATAGAACTTCATTTTGTGATTTTAATTAATCTATCTTTTCCATGCTTATTTGGAATTTTAGATACATTGTTGCTGTAACAGAAGCAAAAATATTAAAAAGGAATAGAGAGATCTTTTTTCCTTTTTATTATCTTTAGTCCAAATCTCAAAGATAGCATTCTTGTCTAAACCTTAATTCCACTCACAGTTACTCTGTTTTGAAGAGCAGCAACTTCTCTGGTTAGACAAAGGAACGTGTTAGCCGGTGTTAGCATGTGTGAAATGAGTTCCTATTCTGCCCTTAATACATCAAATGTATTCAGAGTATATAAGTCAGTTCAAAACCAGAGATTTATTCAAATGGTGGAATGAAGGAAAAAACCTGTCAGATCCACTTTAGTACAGTGGTGGGTGTCCCCGCCTCTCATGTGGGAGACTGGAGTTCAATTCCCGCCAGGGAGGCAGTGGTGCCGTTTAAGAGTTGGACTTGATGATCCTTGTGGGTTCCCTCCAACTCAGAATATTCTGTGATATGTCTTTTATATTAGTGTAGAAATAAAGGGATGATTGACAATTAAAAAGTTAGGAATTTAAATATGAAGACATGTAGCACCTATGAAGACTACACTTAATTTGTAGCCAGAGTATACTTTAGTGTGTAGGATGGAATTTTTTTTTTAATATTTATATTGTAGTAACCTGTATAGCTGCCAACTTGCATGGGGTCCTGCTGTGCTAGTCACTATTAAAGTATAGTCTTAAAGGTTAATTTCAAGTTTAACATCTGTAATTCCATTCTTTCCTTCAGATGCCCCAAACTCTCTATTGGTGGGAATAAAGACATCACTATTAACTTGTTAATTCATTCAGTTTGGTCTGTGATTTACCTATAGTTTGCATCCATAAGAAATTCTCCATATGAACTTTTGTACATCATTACTCTGACCATGGAGCAGACTAGGGACTAGACTGCAACTGTTCAAGGATTGAAGTCATCTGTATCAGACATATATTTCTTGCTTTTCACCAGCAGAGTTATTCTGCCCAACAGGACAAAGTTAGAGAGAAGCTGAGCATTCCCTATCTGCTTTCCTGGGTAATAATAGGCAGGTAATAATTTAATAGGTAATCATTTGCACAGATAATTATTTGCACATCTAACCTTGCTTTGAAAAACTGAAGGTGAATTTCTAAGTGCTTATTGGCTAAGCATGTCAAAGGCAAATGTTTTGGGTTTTTTTTCCTAACAAGGCAAATTTAACAGATACAGACAAAAAGACTTTAAAACATTCACAAAATGCAAACATTGACTAGGCTTTTCCTATTAGAAAAATGAGAATAAACAGAGAATTCACTTTTGCATGCATATTTGCACTTACACTAATGAACTGAAAGATTCAAGTCAGGAAACAGACACAACACATAGTAGAAGTGAATTTTTCAAAATATTAGTTTCTGACACTTTATAATTATGTTTCTCAATGATAATAGGCCAATCTGAGAAATATTTGAAAAACATTCTAATAATATTTTATCTACCCATATACTTATTCTACCACTCATTTTTCACTTACCACTCCTTCTCCCACACTCCCCCTTTCTCTGCTTCTCTTCAACAGTCAGTAACTGAACAAAAGTGCTAGATGGTAAGGCCATGACTCCACAATAAGATTTAATTATGAGTGCAGATATGAACAAGATTTAGACTATTAAGCCCTGAACTTCAAAAACCCTTTAACATATTTTGTCTTTAAATCTTTTATCACCTGCAAAAATTAATTAAGTGCAGATGTAACAGGTTAGGTTTTGATGCCAGGGTTCATTTCCTGTCTATGCTTTGTCAGACACCCTATTACACCTCGTCATGAACTGTAGGAAAACAAAAATGGTGCTCATAAATCAGCATTCAACTTTCCTTGGGCTGTGCATTGGGCTGATCCTTGAAGTGCAAGGCAGAGCTCCAATTCATTATTCATGAAAATAATATAGCCAACATGCCAAATGTCATCTGCATTTAAATAATCCATTTGTTAAACATATTAAGCATTGTGTAAGAATGCCTTCTATTACAATGCTAGACTAATCCAATGAAGCGGATTTTTAATCACATAACTTTCCTTCAGGGAACCATCAAAACCTGGCATATATGACCTGAAAGCTTCTTAGAGGGAATGACTTGTCGATTTATTTAATAATATTAAAGTTGCACAAGTCAAATCACTGCTAGCTGGGGAAAGTGGCCAATTTTGTTACCAATGTAACAACATTCTTTAAAAAACATCTGACGATTTAAAGTTTGTATTCTGTAGGGAAAAGTAAACTTGGGATCTGTAAGGTTATTTTAATGGTGGAAGTATCAATTCATTTAAGGACTATAAAAGTTGCCCTGATCTGTGCCTTCTTCTCATTAAATTGCAGTTAACACCACTGAAGTGAAACATAGATGTTTATAGCTTCAGTACTGCCATCCTGGCTTTAATGAGTTCCCAAAATCAGAGGAAATGCACACCTTTATTACTTGTAGGTATTAAAAGCTGGAAAGTCTGACATATAAATACAAATTCATTATCTTTTATCTAGATGCATTGAAAGTGCGATGCTTGCCAAGAATACATACCAGGTCTACAATCAATATCTTGCCTATATTTAGCTTGTCTCTCAAGTATTTGGCAGTAATTGCAATTGAATTAAAAAAGCAGAACCCCCTGTGGAATAGAGAAGAACAGAAATAAGAAGGCAAATCAGTCAGGCAAACATCTATAAATAATGTTCAGAGCATTTTAAAAAATGCTATATGATCTCTGAGGCCACAAATCTGCTTCTGGGAGTACCTAGAAAGCCTTTTCAGTCATCTGCTAACAATTACAGTTCTTCAGAGACATGCAGTACGCAGGTGATTGCCAGTAACCTTAGTGCTCCAAGATGGGCAATATTCCCTGGTACTTACATGGCTGTTGATTCTTCAGCATGATGGCCTGGGGGCCTTACAACAGCAAAGCCATTCTGTAAGAACAAGATAGGTTTTCAATTATCAGCTGAAAAAAATACTTGACTGAGTGCAAAACAGAGCAGCAGGCAGATGGGATTGAAATCTATTAGAGGCTCTTGAGCACTTTTTCTGTTCAATCACCCTTTCATAGTAGTGCCCAATATAATATAGTTGAGAACAGTGGCATATAAACTTATTTAAACACACAGATGCATATAGATACATATACACACAATATGATCTAAAGAGAAGGAAAAAGGCATGATGAGAAAGCCCTTGTTATCAATTCTGCTGTCTAGAATTCACATCTAATCATGTAATCTTCATTTGCTCCAGCCTGAGATGCTTAAAAATAAAAGTAGTTTGAGGAATTTAGTTTACATGATTGTCCATTGTTGACACCTCTGTATGGACTAAATGATAAATTCAGACCCACACACATGTAATTTCTAACAGTAGAAAAAGGATGACAATGAATATCCCATATTTCTGCAAACCATAAATTGGACTTGGCAATGTGCCATGCTTTCAAGTTTAGTAGGTTCCCTGAAGTCAGTTTCTAACACACTTTCTGGAATTGTATATAAATTTCACAAAGTACTTGACTGGATCAGTGACGATCAAAGAAATTTTTGCCTCTAGAGTCATTGAAGATAAAAGAAAAACGGAATTTCCTTCCTTCCAGTGTAAGTAAGGGAAAAGGAAAATGTAGAATTTCTGTAAAGGCAGCTCTCTTCAGAAAGTCAAATTATATATTCATGAAACAAGTGTTTCTTAAGATTGTGTCTTACAACAGATTCAGGAGTAACACCACTGCTTCATTATAGTATTTACTTTTTTATTTCAATTACTCAGGATGGTTTATTCTATTCAACTATATGTTTGCCATCAAATCAATGATGATTACCATATACATGAAAATAAGAAATTATAATCTGTACATAAGATATCAGACAAACTTGTATTTTCACACAGCCTCACGCAAATACCATGTGTATGTGGATGGCTGCAAGACCTCCCTCGCATTGTATTTTCAGACAGGAGGGGACAGGAAGAAAAAGTTTTGAATATTTCTCTATTTTAATAATCAGTGTTAAAGTAGTCCAGTTCAATATACTCAAACTAGAAGAATGTAAATGTTTTAGTCTTCTCTTACCAGAAACAAACATAACAATCATTAAACTTTCACTCACACAGGTGTAACTAAGGAGGAACAACATGGCAGTTGATAGAGTTAGATTGTTTCATGTGAAATCTGTTTATTTACAATCCTATGGATGTGTGTGTTGTGCATACCTGTGCAATTGTCTACCTATATTTACCCACTGGTAATAATTTATAAACAAATACTATCAACTTGTCTCATACAATTTGCTGCTAAACGTAATCCAAGCATTCAGCTGCAAAGTTTTGTGGAGCATGAAGTTCTATCAGATTACAGTAAACTTAAATTACAATTCAAAAGTAGTGCAAGTGTAAGGGTGGATCTNNTGCAAGTGTAAGGGTGGATCTTCTGGACACCATTTAGAGAACTTGAGGGATTTGATATCATGCCTTATTTTGCATTAGATTTCCACATTAAAAACAAACAAAAACAAAGATACAACAATCAAGCAATTAAAGGCACAAGAAATATATATGTTCCTATTTAGGCAGGCATTCATGGAGATGGGATATAAATTCCCTATAGATCAAGCACACCAGCAAAAATGAGGCCTTGTGGACGGCACTAATCCGCAGAACTAACCCAGCTTTAGACTCAGCTAAAACCCTATTCCTTATCCTTCTGAGGGTTTTTTA
>WEKX01001738.1:56298-73796 GCA_013390025.1 Pitta sordida | reverse complement strand
GGACAAGCCCTACGGGGAGCGACTATGGGAACTGGGGTTGTTCAGCCTGGAGAAGAGAAGGCTCAGAGGCGACCTGATTGCTGTTTACAACTACCTGCGGGGAGGTTGCCGCCAGGTGGGTGTGGACCTCTTCTTTCAGGCTGACGACACCAGAATGAGAGGGCACGGCCTCAAGCTACGCCAGGGGAGGCTTAGACTGAATGTTAGGAAGAGTTTTTTTCACAGAGACAGTGATCGCTCATTGGAATGGGCTGCCCAGGGAGGTGGTGGAGTCGCCATCCCTGGAGGTGTTTAAGGGAAGACTCGATGAGGAGCTTAGTGACGTGGTCTAGCTAGGGGGTGTAGGGTTGGATGCCCCTGTGAGTCCCTCCTGGCTCAGAGTGGCCTGTTAGCCTGTGAGGGAACTAGGTTTATGTTCACCACTCTGGGGTGTGCGTTCGGTCTCTGTACGGGTGTTAGATGGTGAGTTGGACTAGGTGATCCTTGTGGGTCCCTTCCAACTCATAGTATTCTGTGATTCTGTGATTCCTCATGTGACTAGAAAGGAACACGTAAAAACATTTCAGTGAAACTGGAGTTACTTGTGGTCCTGTGCAGCGCCAAGAATCTCGTTGATCCTTGCGTGTCCCTTCCAGCTCAGCGTATTTTGTGATTTACATTTAGTTGCCGAGAGGCGTCACAGTAGCATAGCGTCAGAAAGCTCCCTCTTGAGATTTTTTAAGGGGAATCTCAGACTTTCTCTCTTATTTGTGTATTAACTCCATCATACAATCTTGTATGCCATGTAAAAGAGAATGACTGTGAGACAGCAGTGGATTAATTGCCCTTTGAGAAAACCATTCAAAAATAAGCCTTTAAAGTGCTTTTCAAATGTCATTGATACAAAGCCTGCTTCCACAAATGAGAATAAATATGTATGTAAGACCTCGCAGGAGGGTTTTAATGATCAATTAAATTAAAATAGGGAGAATGGGGAACAAATCTATGAAAAAGATTTTTTCTTACATTGATATGTGTATATATAAGTAGGTTCATTTATTAGAATTTAAAACATCTAATAAGAGGTAACTTTTGAAAAGAGATTTTTCTTCTGTTCTATGAAATTATGCGTCTTTTCAGGCATTATAAATTCCCAGATTTAGAAAAGTGGAATGTAGTTGTTAATTTTGGTTCTGTGTCTCTGAGAAATACATTCAGCGATCCATACAATATTCCTGCATTCTTGTTCCTTTAACTTCACATAGGCATAAAACACTCCAAAATGAAACTGGTTGTTGAATGCAAGCACATTCAGCTTTACCTGCACAAAAGATGAAACAAGTGTTATGATAAAATATCAAAGAAAGCAAGTGTGATTTTTTTATGGTAGCTTTTCTGATCAAGTTTTCTGTGTAACTTTGGAACCATGGTTATATTTAGCAGTCTCTTGAGTATAAATGTAATTGAGATGTCATCTGTGGATTAATTTTGGTAATAGACTACAGCAACATTACAGGATATAAAGGACAACAGTGAAATAGCTTCTTCAGTAGACTACTCAAAAGAAATTTCATTATGTGATTTATATGAGAGGGTTTTTGGATAGGCTCGGGTTTGACAAGCCTATAACTGGTCTTCAGAAGAATGTTCTAGGATTAATATTATTTAAAAAGTTAAATCTTTCTATTTTGATTCAGCCAAATGTTGAGAGCCTCTTACCTCATGTTCAAAAAATGCATCTTCCAATGTCTTTTCTCCAGTGCCACTCCCTACACCTTCAAACACAGCCTTGTATTCCTAAAAGCATAGGCAAACACTCCATGGAAATAAGGTATTTTGCATTCCATGCAACACACACACTTTTTTTTACTTTATGAATTAATCTACATTAAGTAATCTTTCTGTATAGAACTCATGTATAGATTACAGTTCTGCACACATCGAAAGTTAAAAGCATATAGTCAACAAAAGAAAGAAAAACCACATTTATTCTTCTATTTCTTGCTGTCATTTCCTACCATTAAAATTTTATCAAAGGCATTAAAAGAGACTTATTGTAGAATGACACATGACCTTTCACTCCTTTGGACAAAGAGCACTGAACTTACTGTGCAAATAGTATCCATCAGAGCCAGAGCTGTAAATGCAGCCAAAATACTGAACTCTGATCCTCCCATGGCTCCTCATTTTATTTCCAGTACTCAGCTGGATTTCCTTTACCTGCATTAATAGTGTTCCCAAATCCATTAGTATGCTATATTATCCTGGAATATCCTATGCAGATATATTTGGCTTGATTTCTTACATGTTACATTTGTGTGTAATTTCTTTCTCTGTGTGTTTGGGTTTTTTTCTCCAAGAAGTAGGAATGCAGTTTGGGTCCACTAAAATGGACCCAAACTACATTTAGATGAACTCCCAAGTTCATCTAAACATCCCATCATCACATTGACATGGTCACTCAGGATTCAAATATTTTGCTTTTGCACAAGAGGAGGTACACAGCTCCACCTTTGTAGATTTTTTTTGAGGAAAAAGCACATTTTGTTTTGTATACCTACTTGGAGGTAGTATAAATATTACAGATAGACAGAGTATGACAGTTAATTCATGGATCAAGTGTTGCAGGTTGATTAACAAGAGCACTATTTCCATCAATAAAAACAACTTGATCTACTTCTTTGAATCCATTAGTGAATTAGAGAAAACTTTTCAGAAAGGAATTTTTACGATACACTAGCAATAAATCAGCTTCGCATGTGAAGTGTTTGGTCAGTTCACTTTAAAATTACTTATGCCTATGCACTAAAATGTTGAAGGCAGCAACTGTGATGTGAAACTCAGTTTGGAGAGGCTTAATGGCATAGGAAGACTTTCGTTTACTAAGATGTGATTTGGTCTTATTTAAGCGCAGTTGTAAGAGAATATTTGTGTTACACTAAGGTAATAGTATATCTTACGTCTGTTCATATCAAAGGCCTTGGATTCCACAGTCTTCTTTATGGAAACTTTAGTATCTTTGCTGATTTTTTTCTCTCTCAAAAATGCTTTTAACTTCTGTGAATACTCTTTAAAATTTTGCTGACATCAAGAGATGTTAATTATTTGTGTTTTGGCTTTGTGTTTTAATAAATTAGTTTACATACTGCATAGTATTCTGCAACACACTTCACTTGCTCGTAGTCATCTGCATTGGCCAACAGGTGTAAGCCTTCTGGATAAAGTTTTCCACAGGTTGGATACAGCTTCTCTCGGTCATCTTTACTCAGCTCAGTACCAAATGAATTAATGGTGATGATAAAGGCACGTCTGTCTGCCTCAAACTTAACATGCAAAACAAACAATAAAGAGGTGTTATCAGACATCTCATTCTAAATTAAGGTGGGCTATTTTTGTGGGGTTTTAGTAAGAAAAACCATGGAATTTTTTTTAAAAAAGGGACATAGGACCATTGGAATCATACCTTGTTTTAGAAATTGTAAATCCTTCTCTGCAATTTTGAGTTAAATTTTAACTACAAAATCAAACAAAGGTTTTCAACCACATCTTTTATTCTGTGATTTTTGTCCTAAAAATATAATTTCTGCTGCTTTCTCATTTCCCTGCTTAGTTACCCTGACAAACAAAAGATTTCCTCACACCCTCATATTTTAATACCATGAAATAATACTCTTACAAATAATAACAATACAGGAAAGGACCAAGAATCATCAATAGCTCTGTTCTGGTGGTACCTCAAACTGCTGTTAACAGTAAAGGTTGAATGAAAATCCTGAAAAAATAGTCTCTGAATGCACATATTTAAAATCATATCTAAATAAAGGAGCGGGGGCTGTTTACTTGACAAGTTAAAGTTTTAAGTGTTTCAAATATCAGTTAATTTTAATACAAAGGGTATATTTATTCTGCTAGGTTTAGATGCTGTTATATCTGTATTTTCTCTTCAGCAGTAGACTGAAAGTCATTCTAATGCCTAGATCTCAGGCTGTTCTTTTGTAAAAGGCAAAATTTTACTTGTCCTTCTGACAGTATGAATTAAAAATGCAATAATTAATAAAGACAATCTTAATATTCTTTAAATTAAATTGTTTCTTCTGTCTTGAGATCTAAATTGGCAATTTCTTTCCTCTATTGTTTACTTTAATGTTGTAACAACAGAAGAACCCTTGGCAAGGGATTACGCAGGGAAAATCTTCCAAGTGAAGTATATACAGTATATGCACATTTTAGGCAGCTTACAAGATTTCTTATGCTGTGAAATTTGGGTTATTTTAAGCAGAAAGGTACTCTTTTCTGTGGAATAATAAGATTGCAGTTGCAACCCCAATCTACTACTTTAGCCATTTAGCATACAGTCACAGATCTACTCCTGTGTACTGGAGCACACAACAACCAGAACCAGCCACTGTCTGGCACTGACTTCGGGGTAAGGAAAATGAATAAACAACAGAGAAGAAATTAAATGTGCCAAAAAAGATTTGTAGCTAATGAATAACAGGACCAAATTTCACTTGCCTCTCTAATACGAAGAGGCATATCAGACCTAGCAAAACTGCTTAAGAAGGACAAATGCTTCCTTTTTTTAAACTCATTAAAGTCATGTAGAATCTAGCAGTTACACTTGTATTTTTTTTTTCATAATAAAGCATGCTAGATGCAATTACAACTAACACCAGCAGGTTTGGGTCCTGCTTCTGGTGTCTCCCAGTTCATGAAAATTTGCAGGATCACTCCCATTCATACAGATATCTCAATTCATCAAATTATTGGCGCATGAGGTTCTCCATAGTGAGTTAGGCCATGAGACAGTTACTTGGTGACTTGAACCATTTGGCTGCTGCAGGTAGAGCTGGAGTCAGAGGATGACCCTTTAGTAAATGCTTTAGTTTCCATATGGGAGATTGAAGTAGTGTGTCTGCTAGTTCCGAATTAGCTTGGGACCCTGATGACAGGCACTGCACTGGCTGTGGGTTTTGTGAATCCAACCATTAGCAATCTGCTCTATGTGTGTCTCCAGATTATTAAATTGTTACAGAAAAGGAAATCTTCTATTAAAAACTTTATCCTCGTGTCTGAATAACAGTGAATAGGGATTTTCAAGAAGCTTATCATGGACTAAATTGTTACCACTGGTATAAAGAGAATTTTACATCATTCTTAAACTAATGTTGGTAAGTAAACTGCTTTCAGCATGAATTTCTAGCTAAAAATGAACTTTCTGAGAAATCTGAATCAACTCTGGGAAATGTCTGCCAACCAATCTCTTGATTTCAGTATTTCTGAAAAAGATATTCAAAATACTTAATTTCTTTACAATTTAACTTGATTAGGAATATTTTTTTAGAACAGAAACTGAAACATTGTGACCTGGTTAAATAAAATAAGAAATTGCCATCCATTTTAGGACATTGTTTTGTAAAATGTAATTTATAGTCATTCTTCTTTCAGGAATGAACTTCTGTGATTATTATCCCTCCTCTAAAAGCAAACTTTCAGTGTGAAATCATCAGAGCTCAGTGAATTTTGTTCAGTTTCCAGGGTGCAAATTTTGCTTGTCCGGAAAAGACTCCTGGAAACAAGTGGATGACCCGAATTTCAACCTCTGCAAAGAATTGTGATAGAAAATGTGGAAGGAAAAAGACCAGTGGAGCTGAATGGTGAGAACTCAATTTTAGAAATTTCTGCATCTATTACTACAGTAACAGAGACAAAAATATCATTCACTATGATGCATGTGTGCTTTGTGGGGAAGGACATTAAGAATTTTGTATGTCATGGAAAAAATAAATACTAAACTTTTCTGAGTTGAGAGAAAAATATAACATAGAATGTTGGACTTTTTTATATGGCACTAGTTACAAAGGTCACTCAACTCTAACTTCAACCACTAATTTAATAGGAGAGTAAACAAACATAACACTGCCTTGGAGCTTAAAGCTTAGAATAATGCTAAACCTTAGCTATCCCAAATTTAATTTTGAGCTGTAGAGGGTGTAAGAATAATCGACTTCTTTCGTTTTTCCAGATAATGCAGAAAAATGTTAAAGGACAACGGTTTGAGATTAGTGAACCATTTACTCTGTTCTGCTCTTTATTATGGAAAAATATTAACTGGGACTGGCTCCTCCCTAGTAATAGTCTAGCTGCTTCTCTAGTCAAGAGGTAAAAGTCATCCTAGAACATGGTATTCATTACATCTTAGAAAACTAGGAATATTTAGAGGAGAAACAAACATTTAACAGATATCTTTGCAAATGGAGACAGAAAAAAAGCAAGATAATTATGACAACGTTGTGGATTCCTTTAATGTATAAAAACTGAATTTTTCTTACCTCAAGAATAGGTCTCATTATTTCTGCTGTAGTACCACCTTGTTTTTCACAAAACTTATAAAAGGCCTCAAGATAAGACTATATGAAAGATGAAGAGAAGTATATTAAATGCTGCTTAGGACCTGGATCAGGTCATGAACCTCATTTTTAAATACTTCCATTAACTTTGATCATTCCACTTATAAGTTCAAATGTAAGTATGTGCTTAATTACTTAGCTCAAAAGAAAGTTGAAATATTAAAATTCAAATGTCTTATTATTACAATTTGAGTTCAAGTGTTTTCAAAACTTGTAATAGGACAAATATTGTTTTACTTGCTCTGCATAGAGGGAACCTTTTGAGGTCCATTGAGCTTCGACTGCATAATAAGCAGATGGCTGAAGGAAACTCTTCATTTACAGTGTGTGGAGGAGGGGATTTGGGCATATGCCATGGCGGCTGGGACAGCAGTATGAGGATACACAAATTAATCCCTACTGCTCTACTCTAAACCTTGGATTAGGACAGAACAGCAGACAAAGCTTCTGTAATACTGGTCTGGAGAGCCCTCTGGTCTATAAAGGATTCTGGCATCTGCACACATTTCAAAATACCTGTTCAGGAGGGATAAAAAATATCTCAGAGATGCTGTTCCCCCTGCCTCTCTATCCCTCAAAATCATTTGCTACAACCTCACACAATCTTGTTAAAAGAAGCTGTCGCTATGCAATTAAATTCATTTTAAGTAGAGATGTCTCAAGGGAGGTCTCTGCATAGTAGAGCTGAAATATAATTGATCACATCAACAACTGAAGCAAAGAAAAAATATGTATATTAATAATTTAGAAGTGTTTGCAGAATTGTCCCCCTAATACATAGATGAGCAAGAAGAAAAACAAAAAATAGATTTAATAAATGCAAATGTATGATCATCTAAACAGGACATAAGAACAAAATATGTGTGTTATGAAATGAAAAACCAGTGCCTAGTTCAGTAGTAATGAAATAATTAAAATGCATAAGAAAAATTAAAATACCTGGGTGTAATTGATGCTGTTTTGAATGAGAGAAGTAGCAAAATATTTAAGAAAAAAATTTGGCTTGGAATTTATAAATATCATTTGTAAGACAAAGTGGTTTTTTTTCTTTCCCCCTAGTACAATCAGATCACTGTAGGAATACTTCCTACAGTCTGGGGCATGCACTGTGAAAGAAAGATAATAAAAGATTTGGAGAAAATGTGCCAGAAGTAACTATTAACGGAATGAAATATATATAGCATTAGAAACCATCTTAAGAGTAGTGACCTGTGTGCTAACATTTACTTTAAAAATGTAAGGCACATGTTTGATGCATATCCTTACAGCATTGTGCTGTAGCAAGGCTGGAGAGGATTTATAAAGGAAGAAAATTATACAAAATCCTTAAGGAAAGACATTTTCAAATCACAGTTTCTTTATATAAATACAAATAAATGTTAACCAAAAGCCCATCTGAGCTCATTTAGGAGCTAAGGATTCTGTGGCATTTGGCGTATAACTAAGTTATTCATAAACAAATAGATCTGGAAATTATCCTGACATTTAAAGCATTTTTATTAATGAGATATTAAAATTAGAATTTGGATGCAGACCTAAAATTTCAAAACTCCCCAAACAGTGGAGTAGAAATGAAAGGCACTGGACTTGAAATCAACCAGATGACCTCAAACAGCTTGCTTTATCTCACCATATTTCTGTTTCCCCATCCAAAAAACAGGGTTAATGATACTGATCTTCCCTGAGATACTTTGATAAACACCAGATATTATTGTTATGTTGCAAAAACTTGCCTTGTACAGTTTGTTGCGCATTATTTCAATGTTCATTTCATCCAGGTCGTTTTCAGACAGGCAGTCTTGAAAGAAAGCAGCTGAAAGCAGAGTTTATAATATTGCAGTATAAATCTGAATGCTGATAGTATGCATCTCCTGTCTACTGTTCATCGGTGCATGAACAAGGATCTGAGTTTTCTGTTGTACAAGAAAGCGTGATATAACAGAGAGGAAGAGAAATCCTCTTCATTTCTCCCTTATCCTCCTACTCCCTCTTTTTTTAATGAGACTCTGCAGAAAGGAGAATCAATCAGTGCTGCAGCCAGAGTCCACATCTCCAGAGAGAATCAGAAGGGAGTGCTAATGAAAGCCCTAATCTTCTCTGAAGTATTTGGTTTGTGTATTATGGAGATTTTCTAGTGAGGAACATGAAAAATAATTTTTGTCTTAAATCATGCAGGTATTCTACAACTGTTAAGGAGAATACTCTTTCCTCTTTCCCCTCTTTTTCTTTGAGCATGAATGTAGTGTGGGAAAGACAACAGGTTACAACAGGTAAAGGGTTCAAGCTTTGACCTTGACCTTGACCATCTGTGCCTCTGGGTCCTCTGCACAGCTGACTAGAGAGCAAGCTTTCAGTCAGGAAGACAGTGGATAAAGTCCATTTGTGCTGCTGGACTGCTTAAAAATACTGTATTCATAACCAACAAAAGTGTGCCAATCTCTCACTGTCCCTGAGCTATGATAGTGGGGCAGAGCAGTGCTGCATGTTGGCTCAAATACATAGTGGCTACGGAAAATGGTATTTCAGCAGAACAGGTGAGCTTGGCTATGTTTTGTGGTCTTCTCTCTTGCTACTTCATCTTAGCTGTCTTGCTCTGTCTCTTCTCTGATTTCACTGTACAGGGTTCCAGTGCACAGGTGCTGGTAGGGGTGTGCTGCAGGGCAGCCCCTGTGAGAGAAAGTCAGGCCTTCCCCATGCTGGACACAGCCAGTTCTAGCTGGGATCCACCACAGGTCACAGCTGAGCCCCTCAGCCGAGCAGATGTACATAAAGGGGTCTACCTGAAAGCCAAATTGGGACTTTTTACAAGGGCATATAGTGATAGAACAAGAAGCAATGGCTTCAGACTGAAAGAAGGTTAGTTTAGATTAGATATAAGGAAGAAATTCTTCACTGTGGGGGTAGTGAGACACTGGACTAGGTTGCCCGGAGAAGTTGTGGCTGCCCCATCCCTGGAATCGTTCAATGGTTTGATGGGGCTTTGAACAGCCTGAGCTAATGGAAGGGGCTGGAACTAGATGATTTTTTAGCTCCTTTCCAACCCACACCATTCCCTGATTGTATGACTCTGAATTCCTCCTACTCCTTGTGACACTCACTGCCTCTGGAGGGATGGAGGATAACTTGCAGTGATAATAAGGGGACAAAGCAGAAGAGCCTGAAGTGAAGAGTTGGCAAAGGCTGTAGGAAAGGTGTATTCCCCAAGTGTCTAAATGTTTGATTCTTTTCTGTTTGTTTCCTGTTGTCTAGATCAGTAATTAATTACATCTTCACAAGTTAATTTTCCCTAAGTTGAATTTGTTTTGCCTGCAGCAATACTTTCTAGGTGATTTCAACTTGTGATGGGAGTAGGGCATTCCCACCCAAGTGGCTGGGTGGGAATTTGTTTTCTGTCTGGAACGAACCTGTCTCACCTTCTTGAGAAGCAGAACCCAAAACAACTCACAGTCTGAAGATGAGGGTACATAATGTTTTCATATACGTTCAAATCCATCCAGTGCCATATTATTTTCAGTAGCCTTCAGGTTAATGCCCTACAGCTTAGGTTTAGTTTGTGTTGGCCGCTGCAACACATCGAGTAGAGTTTCATCTTAATTTCATAATGCAACATTCCCAAACTTTACTCTGTTTTGTTTTTAGATTCAATTCTTCAAAATAGGACTTTATTTTTGAACCATGCCTAGATTTCTAGAGGGAATCTAGGTTCTCCCGCAATATCTAATATTACATTAGTAACTCTCTCCATGATACTTAGTGAGGAGATATTTTTTAATTATAGATGTTGGTGCTGAAATAAAAATCTGCATGCACTAAATCAGTGACTACTTTGGATACAAAAGATATACACTACATTTCTGTGTATGTTTACTTTGTGTCTGTTACACAAAGTGAATACAAAAGTAGTTAATAAATGTTACAAGAATATGTCCTGAACACCACTTCAGAAGTGCTTGATCTACACTTAATATTTTGAGTTACCAAAACACAGTATATTAATTGGGAAACATGCTATTCTTAAGAATACAGAATTAGAATTTTCGAGAAGAGAATAAGAAATAATTTAGTGTTTCTACCTAATGGTGTGTCAACCAAAATTGCATTGAAGAGCTCAGTGGGGTTTGATGCAATGCTGACTGCTTCCATTTGCTCAAAGCTCCCCAGTGGATGGCACTTGGGAACAAGTTCAGCTATGGGTCTTTGATGTAACGTGCCAGTTATTAAAAGAATTACGTTGTCAATCATATAGCTGTATCTGTATTTGAAAGAAAAAGTAAAAATAATTATCTTTATAATGACTTTTCATTTGAAAAATACAAACACAAGGGTTTTGAAAATTAACAATAATATGAAAGTAGTATGAGTATATATGTTCACCCTGTATTAATTGCTCATCAAAAATAAACAGAATGTTTTAAATAACAAGTAGGTAACACAGCACGATTTTTAAACCACAGGACTGATTTAGAAAAGAGATACTTCTGAGGAAGGAGGTACTGAAACAGGAATATAATAAGCATGAGAGCTGAGAAATGTAGATATGTAGGTAAGACATGACAACGAGTGCTATAACAAAGTAAATCACCTGAGCTAGCAGATTATTGAGTTTGGGGTTTTCTTATTTCATGTACACCATCTGGACAGAGAAGTGCATGGGAATATCACCCCTAAAACAGTAGAGTTAATGCAGATGGTCCTGTCTTAGGCCTTCTCACTCAGCTTTAAGCATCCTCTTATGAGAAAACTAAGGGCAGTTTTCACTCATTCCTTCAATATCACTAAAAGTTCTCTTTCCAGTGGAAGTTTTCTATCAGCTTTATACTACATAGTTTTATTGACAAAGAGGCCAACTACAGTTTTGTCAGTGATTTCAAAATGCGGAGGCCACAACACTTAGGCCACCCTTAGGTTGTTTAAAACAAGGATGGCAGTCTTCAATCTCTGTTCAATGATTTGTGTTAAATATCTTAAACTAGTGCCTCCATTATTAAGAAAGTCAACAGTTGTGCATACTGATGTGCACATTCATGTCAATGAATGTGAGAAAAGAGGTGCTATTATTTTAATATTTTCACTTTTATTTCTCTGAAATAAAATGGTCACAGGATTCTATATTAGTACAGTGGTAAGTGTCCCCACCTGGCATGTGGGAGACCCAGGTTCGATTCCCGCCAGGGAGACAGTGTTAAGAGTTGGACTCGATGATCCTTGTGGGTCCCTTCCAACTTAGAATATTCTGTGATTCTGTGATTCTAGGGCAGTCTTTAAGATTCTATTGGTATGTTAGCCTAAAACTGCCCAGATACACGACAAAAAACCAATGAAGCCACCAAAACCCCCAAAACCTAGATTTATTTACTTATTTTTCTCTTATGACAAAAATGCTCCTTAAAATCAAGCTGAACAGTCAATTGTTCTTGTGAAAATACACTTAAAATATCAATGGGAATAAACAATTAGGTAAAATATTCTCTTGGCATTTTGCTAATCCATGATTTTATACTGTTATAAAGTAGATCCCTGTTCTTAAAGTTGTTTAAACCATTCACTTACAAATTTCATCTGTATATGATGGTACTGAGATCAGAGCTTTCCAGTCGTCTGGCATAAAGCAGCAGTTGAACTTTTAAAAGTAACTACTTCAATGTAAGTATCTTGCAATATGCAACATAAAGTTCTTCCAGTATTAATGTTCAAATAGTATAAAAACTATGGTAGGTGTAAGATGTGATGTCTTTCCCCCTTTTCGGAAAGGTCTGGAACTTGCGAGCACCTAGGAATGAAGTCACTGCCCTGTACATCCTGAAGTGGTTAGTCTTCCTTGACTCTAACACACCACCCTCAAAAAGTTCAGATTTACAAGTTCTCTAACTTAAAATGTGTTTGAAAATTATAACCATTTTTTCAGTGTCTACCACTTCTCCCTGCAAGTATGCAAATGTTTCAGTATCAATGTAATTTTGCTGGGTTTGAAACTTAATAGAAATTCCAATATGTTACATTTATAATATTTTAACTTTTAATTGCTTTTCATTTTAAGTCTGCATGGTAAACTGTGCAGTAATATTACTTACGTGATAAAATTCAGAAAAGTGGCAAGTGGTTCAAAAGCATGATTTCTAAAGTAATGAAATTCTGTGAGTAGTTTAGCTTTCAGTTTATCATCAATGGTGGAAACAGTGAGCGGGCCAGTTTCATTAGCTAAGAAGTTGCCATAGTCTGTAGTCTGTAGATGTAACTTTAGATCTGGAATTAGATTCAGGTAAGGTCATGAGAATAAACTGTCATTATATTGTCTGCAAAGCAAATTAAAAAATTAAATGTGAATTTCTTACATATTTTCATATTAAGAATCTGATCATAGAATCTGATCTAAAATATATTTTATATATATATGTATTTAATATAGTATTTTTATACTAAAAAAGAAACAATAAAACCAATATAGTATAAAAGCAAAATTAATGCAAATTTTTACAGCTTTCTACCAGTCATACTTACATTATGTTATAGGAAAGAACAAATAGTTTACATCTTTGTCAGAAGTTTTACCAGATTTCCTTTTCAGCCATACCACACAGAGTGTTACTATTGTCTCTAGTCCCTTCTACATCAGATCTGTTCAATGTTTTGGTTTCACTGATTTGCACCATTATAATAAAGCAGTTGTTTTCTCTGCTGCAGTCCTATGGACTGTCATGCATCAATAGAAATCATCCTTTAAATTTTTTAATATCTTAACTTTTCATATAAAACATTTAAATCTCAGGTAAGATTATAATCTTCTGTTATCAGGCTGCCTGATAATACATCTTGCCTGGTTTACATTCTGGGCTCCAAATGGCTTCTGCAGTGGAGCACTTGAAAGGGTAGTTACACTCTCTTTACAAAGTTTTTTACTTGTCTTTGTCTCATCTATGTCTGCAACAACAAAAAAAAAGCCTAAGAAGCCGTTCCAGAAGGTTGGGTTATCGTAAAATATTCTGTTTGAGCTCTCAACCCTGATGACCAAGAAAAATGAGTCGTTTAGACCACAAAGTTGAAAGAAGCCTTCATGATATCAATGACACGATACCAATGATATGAATGATCAGTGATATTCATTATATCAATGATATGATGTCATGATATATTAACTTGACAATTTTTCTCTGCTAGTCATTTTTTACAATGCAGCAAAAGTAATAATTTGAATCGGTTGTTAGTGTTCAAAGCAGTTTAACATTTCTTTTTAGAAAAGCTCTTGCTGCAATGCATAACTATGTTCAAATGCTATATTAAAACTATTGTAAATTACAGAGGCATTCAGGCATTCAAAGTAATTAAATTTCCATCCAAAATCTGAAGTGACAGGGAAAAAGGACAGCAACACTCGCCTTGACTGAAATAAGCGTATACCTGTAAGGGAAGTTAATTTGCAGTTAGTAAGGTATGCATTTATCAGTATAGTAGCTACTTTTGCCTATTTTCCCATGTGTTTACTTTCTTGGTATGAAATAAGGTTGCCAACGCTGAGACTTAAAGCAAAAGAACTAGTACATTTTGAATTCAAACTTTAGCTTACTAA
Organism: Pitta sordida; assembly: GCA_013390025.1. Classification (NCBI taxonomy): domain Eukaryota; kingdom Metazoa; phylum Chordata; class Aves; order Passeriformes; family Pittidae; genus Pitta; species Pitta sordida. Next base: position 59,843 of record WEKX01001738.1, on the reverse strand, counting down.
GAAATACCTCAGAGTTTTCTATGCAAGTTGGCTGCCACACAGGTTTGCTTAGAGCCCCATCCATATTGGCCATGAATGTTCCCAACCTCTCTGAGTGGTGTTTCACCACTCTCCTTGTAAAAAATGTCTTTCTTACAAATAGTCTGAATCTATTCTCTTCTAGTTTAAAGTCATTACCCTTGTCTTGTTACTAGAGGCACTACTAAAAGGTTTGTCTCTATCTTTCTTGTAAGCCTCCTTTAGGTACTGAAAATCTGCAGTAAAGTCTCCCCAGAGCCTTCTCCAGGCTATATAATCCCAACTTCCTCAAACATTCTTCACAGGGGAGGTGCTCCAGCCCTTTGATCATCTTCATGGCCCTCCTCTGGGCTGCTCTAGTAGGTCGATGTCCTTCCTGCGTCCTGTCCTCCAGAGCTGGATGCAGTACTCCAGGTGGGATCTCATGAGGGCAGAGCAGAGGGGCAGAATCACCTCCCACAACCTGCTGGCCATGCTTCTTTTGATGCAGCCCAGGATATGGTTGTGTTTCTGGGCTGCAAGAACACACTGTCAGCTCGTGTCTGGATTTTCTTCCAACAGAATTCCCCAAGTCCTCTACAAGTCTGCTTTCAATTCCTTCCTTCTCCAACCTATATTGATATGAAGAACTGTCCTTACCCAGGCCCAGGACCTGTCATTTGGCCTTGTATCTCATAAAATTCCCATGGACCCACTTCTTGAGCTTTTCTAGGATCATCTGAATGACATCCCATTCCTCATGTGTGTCAACTGCACCATGCAGCTTGTTGTCATCTGCAAATTTTTGTCAGCTGCAAATTTGCTGATGGTGCTCTCAATCCCACTGTCTGTGTAATTTATGGAGATCTTAATAAGTACTGATCTCAATACATATCCCTGAGGGACATCACTGAGCTCCATCTGGACATTGAGCCATTGACCATCTCTGGATGAGATCACTCTACCAGTTCCTTATCTACCAAATAGTCTATCCACATCAAATACACATCAAATCACATCAATGTACTCTTGGACAGGACAGCCTTACTCAGCTAGCACTCTGGAACTGTTAGCATTTCTCTAGATCTTCCTGCAATAGACTGAACTTCTGCCAGCAGTGTAAACTAGCGTCTTTAAATTATACAGGTGATCACAAAAGTGTTTACAAAAGATGGCAAAGATAATTAGTTTCTCAATGGTCAGAGTCAAATTCTTGGAAATAATCATAGTTTTCAGTATGGATTTCTGTGTAGGAAGGGGAAAGAGAATCCAAATATGAAGAAAAAGAAACCCATGTAACTAAAGAAAGAGAGAAAGGTAAGGAAGCTTAAGAGATAAACAAAAATATAGAGTCATACTCGGAAATTAGTCTAAATATGTAAGATCAAAATTCTAGAAAATCACTAATATATTAATTTCACATCTATATTCCCTGTGAAAACTGTTCGTTTTTACTTTCTCTTTGTTTTTGTAAAGGATGTAAAAATACTTGGCATATGGAGAGATTAGATAATACTGCTTTATTACATGCAGACAGCTCAATTCCAACTTTCCTCAATTCCTTTTCAGATGAAGCACAGTGTGAACATTAGTCACACTCTGTAAATGCATTTAAACACAGTGGTTTTCATGGTTTTAATACCTAAATCAGACCACAAACCCCAAATATCAGCTCCATCTATTGACCATTCTGAAGTGTGCTTATCATCATGAGATGAACAGAAACATAACCTGCTGATCCAGAGTAGTTTGACAAGACTATGTTACCTTTCCCAGTTCTCTTATTGACAGTCTTCATTAACCATGCCTGGGATGAGGCATAAAAAATACCAACTCTAAAACAGTAAATAGTGTCTACCTAGCTCTCAAAGGTATGGATGAAATGTTATACTTAGGAATATTTGATTTATAACCCTATCTATTTCACAACATGCTTAATAGAAGTACATATTTCTTCTAAATGAATTAATAAATGCCAGCATGTATACTGTATGTACAAAGAACTATCCAGTGCTATCTCATGGCCTTGAACAAAACAGTTGAGGAAGCAGTCATCTACAAGCTCCAAAACCATATAATGAGAGTTCACATCTTGGCAGTGTTCAGTGCAGCTCAGAGACTGAACTGCTTGTCTTAAATTATAGTCCTCTCTTTGTTGGTGGTTATTGAGACCTGGGGACTATTGTCATCAGACACTTTTAGTAGTAACATGACCTGATGACCCAGCAGGAGTGGATGGCTGAGCACTACAGGGGCCTCAAACATTTCTGTTAACCAAAACTTTTTATTGATAGTAGCTTAGGTCCTCTTAGAAACCTACACAAGATTCTGGGCTTTTCAACATGTCCACAAGATTCCTAGGAAAGAAAATTCCTACATTTTAGCTGTCAGTATGATTATCATCCATCTGCATGTTGTGTTTCCTCATACAATTATATGCAGGAAAAGTATGACTTCAAATAATGTGATTTTAAATCGCATGATTTTACTCACCAGTTGAACAGCAACAAAACACAATGAACAGTATGTCTAAAGGGAATGAATGCACAGAGGGAGACTAATTTAAGATTACATAACGCAATTAAGACAGGAACATGGAGAAAGTGTTAACCTGGTCTCTTGACATCAAGTACGTGGGACTTTATCTGATTCCTCACTTTAACAGCCAAATAGCCAACTAGCTGCAGTTTTCTTTGAGTTGCACTGTTATGTCAGATACCACATGATGGCAGGTCCTGGCTCTAGCAAGTTAAGTAAACTTACTTTTAGAGACATTGTTGGGAGCAGAACTGGAATGCTTGTCCTTCTGTGACATAGCCTCCTTTCTACAGAGCGGGAGTTTTTCCATCACACAAGCAAGTAAGGTAAGACTAAACCACTAAATTTAACACCACCATAACCCCCATATTCTACTTCAGAGACTATGAGCAAGTTTGCTCGGGGAATCTCCTTCACTTGAAACAGATGATGACATAGGGCCAGACTAGCAGCATGCTGCCCACAAGGTAGGTCCAAGGAAATTACAATAATTCAACCAAGCATAAACAGATGTCTAAGTTATGTTGAAAGGTTCTCTTCATATCTCCATGTCGCTGAATTGAGAGGATACAGTGGTATCATGCCAGTTAACAGTCTCCTTTTTTTATCCTACGCTTGTTCTCTTATTATCAAGTAGATGTAAAATACTGATCTATAGATTTTTGTGGTTCTTCCGTACTGACATTGTGGTTTCCTCTTGTCATGGGTTAACCCACATGGACATGGACCTGGTTTTCTTTGTGAATTTTTTCCATTTTCTCCCAAGATGGGGACGGGGTGGTGGCACGGCTTTTCCCCCCAGGCCCCTGTCTCACCGCTGCAGGGCAGCGGCGCAGCTTTCCCCCCCCCAGCCCCTCTCCTCGCCACCGCTGGAATGATGCTGGCGGCGGAGGTGCGCAGGAGAGGTGGTGCCGGCGGTGTGCAGTGGTGCCCCTGCCCGGTTCCCTGCTAGGGGCTGGGCAGGGGCGCAGCCACGTGGGGGGGTCTAGAGGTCGCCCAAAGGATGACAC
>WEKX01001738.1:38191-55355 GCA_013390025.1 Pitta sordida | reverse complement strand
GATTTGGGTTTGAGGGATTTTCTCCGTCACGCTGGGAGTGGGTTTCGTCGCGTGGGGGAGGGGGAAGCTTTGGTCTTTATGTTCCCCACTGTTGATATCAGTTGCACACAAATTACTTTCCCATTTTTTTATATTTCCCTGTTCTCTTTTCTCTTGTAAGTAAATCCTGTTACATCTCTAACGATCTCTCGTCCAAGGAGTGGTAAATAACCCTTTACTGGTCTTAAAACAAGACACCTCTCTACAGATATCAAAACCACTTTAAAATTAAAAGATCTTTTTTATTCTATCTGTGGGTTACTTGGAGTGATCTTTTTTTTTTTCTCTGCTTGTTTGTGGGGTTTTTTAGCATATTTATAGTGTTTTTAACTTAGGCCATTTTTTGTGGTGTGGTGCTATGCAGAGTGGGATGAATTTGTTACCCTTTAATGTGAAGACATAAATGGATGTCACTATTGGACACACACCATAGTACTGAAGCACAAATCCCCACTGAATCTTTTCAATTGAAACAAAACAAAATGTATGAAATTTATTTTAGAGATAGGGGTCTGTGGGTTTGGTGCACTGTACACTTGTGGTGCATTTTCAATGCACAACATACTATATGTGAAGAGGGATAAGTATGTTTACCATCATATAGAAACCAAATCTTTCTCTACCACATTTGGTGGGTAAGTGGTGGCCATCTGTTAGCTGCCTATAATAAGTAGAAAATATTACAATGGAGAAAGAGATGTAGATGAATAGAGAAAAAAGGAAGTGACAGTGGGTAGTAGAGATGTGCTTGTAGAATGTCTTAAAATGTAGATAGTTTTTCTTAACTATTCTTGACTTATTATGAGCAAAAATTCTCCTAGGAGGGGTGTAAGTAATTATTTTTTCTTGTATGTTATTAAACCTGTGTATTTTCTTCTTACTCAGAAGTAACTAGAAGTCCTTTTCTTTTACTTTGTGGAGCTTTAGATGACATAATTTATTGAGCTTCTGTGCAGGGAGAAGTGAAGTGAGAACAAGGTTTAATAATTCCACCATTCTGTCCTTTGTGTCTTTTATGGATACTTTATAGACATCTGATAGACATTTGAAACTCCATTAGCTTCTTCTGAAGTCTGTATACTCATGGAATAGGACTTTTTGATTCAATTACATACTAGATCAAGAATGTCGGTAAAGCAATCTACTTGATTTATGTTGTTATTTATATTAATTGTTTACACAGCCTCAAAACTCTGTTGTGTACAGAAATCAGCAGGTTCTTAACTTTTTTCTTTTTCTTTTTTTCCTTTTTTGAAACCATTACTGCATGCACAAATCAACCAAATCTTAAAACAGAGGGAGCTTATTAATTTTTCTTCTTCCTTTTTGAAACTGATTTATTACACTGCATGTTATAGAAACTGAGCGTACAATCATAACTTTCGTTTTGGAGTCAAGGAAATGAACTTTATGTTCCTTTAGAAAGGTAATTTCTTTCTGTTGCATTTTTTTTCCTGCCAAGTGACTAGAAGTATGTCATATGATTCTTTCTACAAGTCTGTCTTCATCAGGCTGTGACCAGTCCTGGCCATGGAAAGCTGTTTTGGAAACTACTCTGTGTTCTCTTTATTACTGTGGCAAAGTCACCTTGCAAAGAGCTGCTTCACCTTTTTCTATATTTTTTTTCTTTTGTTCCCCTAGTTTCCTAATTTTTATCTTCCTGGTAAGCAGAATGTCCCCCACTGTCCTAACACTCATGAGGTAATATTAAAATTCAGAGTCAAATAGTAAGCTTTTAATAAGATTTTGGGAACTATTTTATTCAGTTGAAATGACATGAAACTTCAATACCTAAACTGTTCTATAGCGTGGTTAAAATCTATGAGGTTACTAATCTCTGAAAGAACTCTGTGAATGAGATTTCCAAACCTTAGAAGTAAACCAGAAAATCCCGTCTTCTGTATTGCATTGCAAATCACAGTCTGTACACAAAACAAAATCCATGGAAAACTATTACACTTAAATATGAGAACAGTTCTTCAAAGGCGGTCACAGTTATCTCTGGGTCCTAAGCTCTCAACACTTCAGTCTTTCACCTTCATTTTTTACCTTCAGTATTTCTTCCTAAATAGAGTAAAAAAGGAGACTTACCTTCAAGTGTCTCACATTGTGCTAAATTGACATAGTCTGCACTTGTCAAGATCCCAGCTTTGAAACCTCGTACCAAACCCTCCAAGTAGCCGTGGTCCACATTGAAGTAAAACTCTGAGTATCCTGGCATGGAGAAAAAGAGATTTAATCTCTCTGCTGGATAGTTGATGGTACTGGGTATCTGCCACCAACTGCTTTTCTCCTCTTTGGAAGGAGTGACAAATAGTCACTGATTTCCTGACAGCCTATGATTGTGTTTTACCAACTGGTTTCTTCCTGTTTCTTGCTCCTACTGCAGTTCCAGTTTAGTTGATGCTTACAAAACAGCCAGCCAGAAGATCCAACTCCCTCTTGTCAGAGACAGAAAATAAACTTATTATTGTTGAAAGAGAAGTCAAAAAGGAAGTAAAGATTTAACCACTGCTTACAAGGATGATCTGCACTGATCAGAGATTGAGAAAGCACATTACAGAACTTGAACCCACTAAAATTGTGGGTTCTGACAGAACACAGTGTATTCAAGGAGCTTAGATTTTTTTTATTGTGTCTGCATACCATATCACATTTTTGCTTGCTGGAAATTTTATGCTGCTCGTATCTATAAATAAATAAGTATACAGTGTATAAGTGCCTCTAATATTTACTGTGAACATTAAATCATGCCTATATTTGAAAGGTCTTTGAAGGATTTGACTTCCATTGTCCTTGAAAGTCAGCATCCAGAACTTGACTCAAAAACCATACTTTGTACGAGTTAAAATACTCTGGCTGTGTTCAAATTTTGTAATCAACACAGCTTTTGTAATCAACACAGAAAGTCCCTTTTCCCCCCTAAATTCACTAATGTGTGGAACACATCTGCAAGCTTTGCTGGAATGCAAAGTCTTATCTCATGGTAGGTACTATTTAGATATGTAGTTAATCGGAACTCAGGAATGTTGCAGTCAGTTGTCTGAACACTGCTGCATTAACACCAGCAACAGAAATTGCACCAGCTGTCTGCCATCTCCATCTCAATACACAGACTGATTTTTCAGTGCTTTGAGCATGGTTGGCATATTGTGTCAACTGAAGACATGCACCATGGCTTGATCCCATGTGCTGAAAGGTGGCTGCAGCAAGAGTTGTGAGTCAGCAGCCACTGAGACGAGGTTGTGACCTTCTACCTTATTATAGGAAGGGAGAGACTGGCGTGAGCTTGGTACTTACCAGATGATTCTTGTCTATACCACATTGCTTCTGGCAGAGCAAGGCTTTGCAGGCTACACAATGAGGTCCAAGGTGCCTGAGTATTTGCTGTCCAAACAGCCACTCACTACCTCTGCTAGGAAGGTCACTAGCTTCTGGGCTGGCTGTCCAGGAGCTTCCAATGAGCAAGAAGTGCCCATGAGCCACTGGGAACCAGGCTGAGCCAGGGGAACAACTTCACCTTGAGGGTCAAATTAAAATCGTCCCAAGCTGGTTATTACCCCATCTCTAACTGATGACAGGGAAAATAGTAACAGCATTTAGACATTTTTAAAAAAATCACATGCTCTGATTTGCAAACTGTAATTAGTTGGGAGTTCGAATGGTGCCTAGAGTATTGCAGCTTGCTGCTGGTATAAGGAAAATCAGTCAGGACTCAAGGTAATTGCTTGCATTTTACAGAAAAGTTTATTTTTGGCCTAAGAGCCAAGGAAGAGGGACCAGAGTGTCCCCTACCCTTGCCAGGTGCCAAAAGAGGACAGCCCAGATTTGTCACCAATCTTTAACCCCTTGTCTCATGCATATGCAAATCACCCCATGAATATTCATCCTTTCAGCATTATGTCATTTGCCATGAGTCTTTCAACCAATTAGCTTCAATGTTGTTAATTCTTTTCTTCTTGTTTTGGCTAACTCTCGCTTTTGTTTTCAGCATCTTTTCACCCTTGATATTCAACCTTAACTCTCAGGCCCTCTGAATGATTCTAAAGTCTACTAATCCTTCTAAAATTCACTAGAAATTCACTAAATTTTCACTAATTCACTAAAATCCTTAAATATCCGTGTCCTTACCTAACGCACTAAATTTGTAATTTTCTGATTCTCCAAATCACTTCTTGTAATTTGGGTTTACAGTTTTAAGTCTGTCAGTTCTTAGCACTACAGAGTTAACTCAGGTAAAGAATTACATAGATTAGGCCTATTAGACAATAGAAATAAAACAGCTCCCTCCCAGACACAATTTGGTTTTGTCTCCCAAGTCTCTATGCCAGAAGTACTCGAAACCATCTCATGCAAGATTTCAGAGGCATCTGGTTGATGATGTTTCAAAAGCCAGAGGGATTTTTCAGGATGTGTGACCACTGTCAGTTCTTCCTTATTGACACATAAAAAGAACCACATCTTAACTTAAACCTGCTTTTTTGTTGCTGTCATCATCTTTGTTCTAGCATGTTTTGCTTGTCAGACTCTGCTTTTCATGTTTTCAAAGAAAATAAATGGGGAAAGGTAATAATAATTGTTGTGTAAACTACGAGGAATGTTTGGTTTTAACCTACAGATATCTAAAGTGTGTGTTGCAGATATAAGTAAGGTCTCACAGCAGCTGAGGTCAGGCCTCCCCCAGCTGCAACCACAGCATAACAGAATGTGGCACATATCCAGTTGGTGGCAGTCCAAGGTTATGCTGCTGATGAGCTTCCAAGGCTTCAGACGGAGGAGCCAGTGAAGAAGTGGTTTCGCAATAGCTCCTAAATTTAGTAAGGTCATGTGAATAATGCTTGGCAGGTGCAAATGCCACCACTGGTGATCCTTCAATGAGAAAGTGCCACCATGGATCCATAAATGCTGATAGGACCACTGACGGGAAGTATAATCACTCAGCAAAGTTTTAAATGAAATCTGTGTAATTTTGAATTATTTCCAGATATTGCAAAATTAGGATAAAGTCTTGAGTGATTTTATCTGTTAAGGAATAATGTGTCACGTGACTTGTTCCATGTTGATACACTGCATTCAGCAATATTAGAAAATCCTCAGTTTTTATTTTTGTTGCAAGAAAAATTGAAGAGAAGAGACAGCTTTAGCAGCAATTTAAGTATTATACATATAATTAGGTCGTACATTAAATTTTATATAAAGAATATATATTAAATATCAATGGTTGCAATCTATCAATATAATGTTCGATAACTATTGTTCTATTGTTCTAATTTTTATAATGAGTGGCTAGTATTATATGGCTTCTTTTACATTTATAGTGGGTAAATTTTTATTATTTGTATAGAGCTGTGGATTTGCTTTAAGAAATACCATGTAAGAAAATACAATACTCTCATCTGTTGAGTTTGTGGAGAGCAAAGGTAGAGATTTTTTTTTTTCTAGCGAGCTAAATAAATACTGATAGTATGCTTGGGAGGAGAAGTTATTTCAGCTTAAGCAGCATTAGGAACAGAAAACTCTTCAGATCTAAGAGCATAATTTAACCTTTGATACTGCGTTTTCAAGAGACTTTGAGCCAACTGGCAAATACACATTATTTAACCACAAGAGGTCACCGTAACACTGCAGTAAACCACTCGAGGTTTTTTCCCCTCCAGTGAGCTAGAAACCTGGGAAGAAACACCAAAAAAAAGTCAGAGACTTTTAAATTTGTTTCCAGCTAATCTGAAGTTAACAATAAGACCGACATACACTCAGAAGCGACAAACAAAATATTTCCAGTTTAGTGTATTTTTGCTATATCCACAGACTTCCTTGAACTGAACTTCCTTTTTCTTTTTTTTTTGAACAGTGTTGACAGCTCCTAGCCACGCGGTTAATAATGAGGAATAGATGACAAAGAATCAGCAGAAGAGTGAGTAAGTGCTGTTATATCAATGGAATGTTGACTAAATCACGAGTTCAAGGTTACTCTTTTTCATCAGACATGTGTAAAAATGCTATTTTTTTCTTCTTGAAATCTTATTTAGAAGTCTGCTAATCTCAGCTTTAGGCAGGCAGATCTCTCCTTTAAGTTTTCTTTTGCATATATAGAAACAAAATGTAGTCGAGTCTTGACTATGTGTCTACTTACAAGATAATTGACATTATGGATGACATTATCAGTGCATAATGCTACTTCAATGTGTTGGTGAAACAATTTTCTTCATTTGTATGTATACTGACTCTTTTTGTTTGGCTGCGGGAGATTTTTTTGAACTAACACTGGCTCTGTACTTCCTATCCTGTCAGTGGAAAATTCACTTCCCTTACTTTTAAATCAAAAGTGTTTTTAAAAACATAACCTGTTTTTTCAGATGTTTCACCCACAACCCCAAACATGATTTTTCTTTAGATCTGCTAAGTAAATATTATAAGCTATACTTTATCCAGATTAAAACTATTTAAATTTTTTACCACAACTTCATAGTATTTAAATAGATTTAGAAATTTTTGAACTGCAGTGTGTCCAGTGAGTGTTTTGTTACATATATTTTTTGCTGGCATTGAAAAACAGTTATGTCAAAATTTCTTAAACTTGGTAAATTTTGGAATGTTCTGCTCTAAATTTCTGACGAGTGTGATCTATTCCTAAACATCTTTCCAAAATGTGATTTGCTGAATTATCATTAATAATAATAATGGGACAATTCTGATTGCAAGATGCAAACTGAGATTCAGCCTTTCTGATATCACAGAATCACAGAAATCACAGAATCAGTAAGGTTGGAAAAGACCTTAGAGATCATCAAGTCTAACCTATCCCCTATTACTTAATCTAATCCAGTCAAACCTGTTACCTAACCTGTTGCCATCCTACTACTGAATATGCTGAATACCTACAACTCCTGTAAAATGTATCAAACACATTTAGATGCCGCATGGACCCTAGCATTTTACATAGCTACAAGCATAAGGAGCAGAAGTGTAGCTCAACTGCAGTGAACACAGTTTTGTTTGCCCCAGTTTCTTAACTTTGCTCAACTGCTCTCAGCCATGAAGAAATGGTCCAAATGCAGTTATTTGTATCTGTGACTGCTTAACAGTTAAAAGGTATTAAATAAATAAAATATGCTGTATTTTCATAAAATATACGAAGATTAAGAATGATAGACTACACCTATATAGACACAATCCAGCCACCATGCTTTCAAGCAATTTTTAAATCATGACAAAGATGCATTCCCATGCAGATCATCTTGGCAGCTAAGCCCTCTTGTGCCAAAAAAAATGTTATGGCTAGCTGACACACCCGGTTCTAACCTGTTACCTAGCCAATTTACTCTGTCTTTGCTGAAAGAATATGCAGCAAATATGCACTCCTAACTTTCCTAACAGTAGAACACCTTTTGATTGAATTTACGTGAAATACATCTTTTACTCCTGTTCTCCATTAGAAATGTTGCTTTGATATTGTGTTCACAAGCATCAGTCGCTGATGCTGTAAAATGTCAAAGTGCTCCTTTTTCCCTCTCCTTTTCTTTCAAAATACAATCTAGCAGCTTTTTAGGTCGGCAAGCCTTTTTGATTTTTCGGTCTTTGTTCGAGGAACTACATGCCAGTGTAATAAGAAGGATTTTATCAGAGGCTTAGAGTGGGAAGTCTGTGGAGAGAAGCCAGGAGAAAATCATTGGTAGATGTAAACCTAGGGAAAAGCAGATTTGAGTGAATAATCACAGCTCTGGAATGTTTTCAGAAGTGAAACTGGAATTTTACAAAGTTTATACGCTCCCTTACAAAATTGGGCTACTTTGATCTGAATAATTTGTACTTGTAGTCACTGATATTTGCATGAACTTAGCAGCCTTCATCTCAGACTCATGTTCTGACTAATTCTACTGAGGATGACAAGAATTCAGAACCCATGTTTACCTTTATGGTTCTTAAACCTTTCTCTTCTCAGTGTCAATATTTTTTTTTTTGTTATCCTAATTTTCGGTCCTCTCCTTGAGAAGATTTTGTGCAGATCAGTGCCCTTTTCTGTTCTTTACGAATCAGTCACTAATTGTCACAAAATTCGTAATCAACAGGTAGCATCTTTAAATCCTTCAGAGATCATGAAGGTTTTATGCTTGATACATTTTAGAAACAAAATAAGGATGATAAGACTTTGAAATAAAAAGTCAAACAACTCAATATGAAGTTCAAATAGTCCATTAATTCCCCACATCGATAATTGTCTGAGGACCACAGTCTGAGTGGTTTCCTCATATCATATTGATTTCTAGAATAGATGTAAATTCTGACAGATTTTTTCTGGGATAGACCAACTGACAATTAATATATCTCTTTTTACTGCCAACTTCATGTATTTCAGAAAACACCCAGAAGATGTACAAGACTGCAAAATTTAGCATTCTATTAGCACAGCACTAACACAATTTTAGATTACATATCCTACATCCTATTCCTTGTAATCTTCATTACAGTTCCATTTTCCATTTATGACTTCTGTCTCAAAAGGCTATGAATAAAGTCTTAAAACTGGGATGTACTGCAAAATCAGAACTCTGCTAAAACAGGGTGATAAATAGAATTTAACTTGAGGATTAATATACTGTATTTTATTTGTCTCCATGAATTGCGTACGACACCAGAACGAGACGGCACGGCCTCAAGCTACGCCAGGGGAGGTTCAATCTTAACGTTAGGAAGCGGTTTTTCACAGAGAGAGTAATTGCATATTGGAATGGGCTGCCCAGGGAGGTGGTGGAGTCGCCAATCCTGGAGGTGTTTAAGAGAAGACTGGACGAGGAGCTTAGTGATATGGTCTAGCTGGGGGGTGTAGGGCTGGATGACCCTGGGCCCCTTCCACCTCGAAGTGGCCTGCTAGGCTGTGAGGCATCTAGGTTGGTGTCACGCTCTGGGATGTGCTCTTGGTCACTGTACGGGTGTTAGATGGTGAGTTGGACTAGATGATCCTTGTGGGTCCCTTCCAACTCATAATATTCTGTGATTCTGTGATTCTGTGTATATTCAAAAAAATATGGGTTTTGGCTTTAGACTTAAGCCTGATGTGCTACAAATTTTTCACTAGATGGAGCAATAATTTCTTTGTTAAAATGCTAATGCTATTCTGAACTCCTGTCCCAGGAATTTGGAATATGCAAGGATATTCTGAACTAAATCAGTATATATTGTAATGGGCCATATAATTTTAAGCTTTTTTGTTGTTAGATTCCTCTCTCTGTGACACACTGGAATCTCATTCATAAATGAAGCTCAGTCTTATTAAAATGGCAGAGTTGATTTTAAACATGAATTCTGTATTTTTGAGATTTGGATACAGAGTTCTTTGAGCACTTTTAAAAATTTCTTGTTAAATAAAAACATACCTCAGAACTGTAGCACTATGGGTGTCTGACCTGGCAGAACACAAGAAGTCACAGTACCACAGTATCACAGTATCACAGTATAGATGAGGCTGGAAAGGACCTTGAAGATCATCTAGTCCAACCTATAATCCAACCAACCTATGCTCTACATCTAGATCATATCACTCAGTACCTCGTCCAGCCTCCCCTTGAACACCTCCAGGGTTGGTGACTCAATCACCTCTGTGGGCAACCCNCCTCGCCACTCTCCAAGCATTCCGTTCCCAGCCTATAGTTCTGCTTGGGGTTATTATGACCAAAATGCAGAACCCGACATTTAGACTTATTAAATTTCATTCTGTTGGAATCTGCCCATCTCTCCAGTCTGTCTAGGTCTCTCTGCAGGGCCATCCTACCCTCTAACTGATCAACACGGGCTCCAAGCTTGGTGTCGTCATCGAATTTACTCAAGAGGACTTAGACCCTACAGGAAATACTATTCAAGATATTACTCTGGAATTCAGGTACTCAAGGTATTTGGATATTCAAGTTCAATTACATAAAGTTCTTAGTATCACAATTTCCCACACAACCAAATGAGCACCTTAATTATGGGAAAGGTTATTTCAGAACAGTGACTGCATTTTTATCTTTTCTATTAAAGAGTCCTGACTCTTCATCCTTTACTGAAAAACAGGCTAAAGCCCGATTTTTCATATGTAGAGGGATATTTTCATATGTAGGGGAGATTTAGACTGGACATTAGAAAGAACTTTTTCACAGAGAGGGTGATCTCTCAGTGGAATGGGCTGCCCAAGGAGGTGCTGGAGTCACCGTCCCTAGAGGTGTTTAAGAAAAGGTTGGATGATGTACTTGGTGACATGACCTAGATATTAGGGTAGTGTGTTATAGGTAGGATGGTGTGTTGGTAGCAGGATGGCAACAGATTAGGTAACAGGTTTGGCTAGGTTACGTAATAGGTGATAGGTTGGACTTGATGACCCCTATGGTCTTTTCCAACCTTACTGATTCTGTGATTCTGTGATCCCTGGGGATGAGTGGGATAGACAGTACAACAATTACTTGGCCGTGAGGGTGTGATTTAGTATGAACAAGTACAAACTTGGATTTCTATAACTCCAATGTTAAACACTTTGCATCTTGACTCTCCAAACCCAGACCTGTTGTCCAGGCTCAGACCCAATGCATAAGAAAACATGGCATAAGGAGTTATCACACTTTTCACAGCCTTATGGTCAGGGTGAATGCAGGCAAACAGATCAAAGTTTTGTATGACTTCAGAGAGAGAAAGAAATCCTGAAATTTAGAGGCACTTTCCTCTTTCTAAATATCATAATTTTCTTAATTGAATAAAGTAGCTGATGTCGTCACAACAGCAGTTTGTAATAAATATGTATGAAAGCCTTAAAACATTTAGAGAGTAAAGGATCTGCTTTTAATCATGAATAGCCAGTACATTCCCGTCTACATATATAAAAGCAGATTCCCCATCCTCAGACTTTAAACTTTGTAACAAAATGTGTTCATTTTATGCAGTCACAAAAGATAGATTAAGAACTGGTTTGAAAATAATACCGTGAAATGCCTGGTTAACTCCCAGTCTCCATGTGCGCTATATATTATCTTCAGCAAATCTCATTGCCTTTGATTTTATGAATAAAACAAAAATACCGTGAAGGTTCAAGCTGGTACTGTACATACAGTATTTTCTCTCCAATCAGTATGTTTGTGAACAGATGATTAGATAGTAAAAGAACTCCAAATATAGAGGAGATAATTTACCAGAAAAAAAGATAGGTTGGCCTTCTCACAGCGAAAACTGCATTAACTTATAATTCTCTACAACTTTGGCAGCTGCAACTTCAGATAAGTCTGTTGATCCCAAATGAGTCACATAGAGTGCATAAATATGAAACAAGTGTAGCCAAAGGTGCTGCTGAATAACAAGACTATTGTCTTGAAATTAAAATTAACTTAATAGAAAATATAAAATTTTTCTTCATAGTTTGCTAAGTGACACATTAGTTTGATATGTTAATTTTGTTACTAGATTTTTATTTAACGAATGTAATTCTACTGTTCCTCAGAGAATTTTGAGGAAGTAGATGATGATACTTCTCAATAACTTAAAAAATGTTAAAGTCTATAAAACAGGACACCATGCCAGAAATTACCATGATTAATTTTCCAATCATTTTAATTTTTGCTTTTTTTTTTTTTTTTTTTAATGTTAATGTTTTCCTTCCCTTTTCCTGGAAAGCAAATACATAAATCATCTTAGTCACATATTGGTTCAGGACTTTTCTTCTCAGTTCATATTCTGTCATAGACCTCTGTTAATAGACTTTATTCTAATTCATGTTACTGTGCCTTAATGCTTGTAAAGATTCTGTAGAGCTGCCTTTCTATTTCTGCACTGGTTATATCATATTTGAGAGAGCATGTAATTGTTTTAATTTTTAAAGGTTCTTAAGTAGGTGGGTATTTGTCCCACTTTGTTTAGCTTGCCGAGTGTCTGTTCATAGCTGTCAAAAACATTAGTCCTGTTCGTTTTCAAGTTTCCATGGGCACAACTATGCAGGCTGACCTTCCTGCCAGATCATTGATTTCTAAACTTAGATTCAGTTTTAGAAATTCCCAACACTAATGGTATCTCAGAAAGCAGGGTGACAGAATATTTGTAACTGTAAAAATATTTATTTGTGATTACACTAAAATTCTGAGTAGATTTGGCTGCAGGGCTTTGATTTTTATATCATATTCACATTCTAGCAGATTCTTTAAACAAGTTTTTTCTCCTACATGTTTATATATATGTCAGCTCTCAAGAACTGTACAATTAAAATAGCAGGCAAGCATGGTATTAACTAGATAAAGCACACCTTTTCATAAAGAAAGTTTTAATATAACTACATATTTTGAATAAGTTACTTCATAAGCTCATAATTTTGCTTCACAACTAAAGCAAAGAACTTATTTGCATTAAAGATATAAAATAGAATTTAATTTAAGTAATCCCACTGAAGTCAGTGTGTTAGTGAAATGTATGTTAGCTGTCAATTATTTGAACTTGGTTATTTACATGTTAACATAGTGAATTTTAACTTTATGAGTTGAACAACCTCTGAACCTGTGAATATTTTATTTATTAAAAATGTTAAAATTGAGCTGTTGAATGTAAAGTAGGGGATTTAAAAATGAAAATTCCTTTATCTGTAGGTATTGATAGAAATAAATGCAGAAAGTCTGAAAATCTGATGCATGGAGGATTCTTTCTAGTCTAAAGGAGTCTTTAATGAAAGTTACTGACAGATGGCATCAATGAGACTGGAGTCATAATTTCCACTCATCTGTGGAAAATGTGCCTCGGAGTGACTGGGATGGAGTGACTTCAAATTAGTGGCCTTTTCTGGAAATTTTCTTATATGGTTTTACAGCTACCTCTGTCTCACCCGTCAAATCAAAATACAAACTACTGAGTAAAGCGTAGAAAGACTATATTTAAATGTTGCACTTCATATCACTAAAGTTATTGCTAACAGTCTTTCCAGAAATGTCAATAAGGATATAAGCATCAAAAAATGAGATGAGAAGAAATGTTAATTGTCATATATGTGCTTGAGAATTAGCTGAATCATTTCTTGAAAAGAGAATTCCTGTAAGAATAACAGTATATCCATTATACAGAGGTCAAACACACACACCATGAACTAATATCTGTATGCAAACATACACACAAATAACATACATAAAATACATCTGTAGAGGTAATATATACAAGTCTTACAGGACTAGCTCATGAGAGAGATTAATTTGTAGAGTTCTTGTTCTCTTCTTACTCTTCTAGCTCTGGAGTTAAAGTCACATTCTCCCCCTTTCTTTTAAGAGGAAGAAAAATATTGCCTTCAGTTAGCAAAAATATCATCAAGTTTCTTGTGTAATACAGTTGTCCCTCTTCCACTTCCCGCCCTCCATATTGCGGCTTCACATATTAGTAGCGTGATTTTTCAGTGATTAAGGAGGCCCCTTTTTGCAACTGCACATGTGCAACCTGGCACACATGAATATTCAGTTAGACAGTAATGAATATGTAAATCAACCCCCACAGCTGCGGCGGCGCTTCATCCACTTGCCCTGTCCTGGGCTCGGTGGCCACTGCAGCTTGGCCACTTGTGTGGCCGCCTCGGCTCCGCTGCTTCGCCACCCCCTGGCATGGCCACCGCAGCAACAGATACACAGCAGCACAGTGCCGAAACAGCGCTAGGGAGCCATCTGAGGGTGCGGGGCAAATTTGCATATTAATGAGCTGCCATTCTACACAGAAGGCGGGCTTCGTGGGACTCAAATAAGACCGCAGTTCCGTGGTATAGGAGACCCAATTGTATCTTTATCTGTTATTATAAAATAATTTCCAATTTATATTTTTAAAGATTGTAACTTTTATGGGAAAGCAAAATTTTCCAAAGGGCATAAGCACAGTTTACTTCTATAGACTAATAATAAAAAAATCTGAGCTCAGGTATACTCAACCTTAATTGTCATCTGCAAATCAGCATATTTACTTGTCTACCTTTTAGAAACCTAAATATCAGGAAAACATTTTCTTTGGGTAGAGCATGGTTTATGCATATGCTTTGTCAGTATCCAAAATTCGGGCAAAATGGTCTTCTTACGAAATGAAATATATTCAGATCTTAAAACTAGGCTGGGTTTGTGCTATGTTTAGATCACCATAGGAATAGCTGAAACACGAGGAGTTCTCTTTTAAGCCCCTTTGGTATCTAGAAGTGCTTTTAGTTTCCAGTGTGTCTAATTAAGGCTGATTTTCCACAGTTGTGGAACTTGTTTAAGGTTTTTGTGGGTTTTGTTTTGTTGGGTTTGTTATTTTAAGTAACACAAAACAAAACACATATCTTTTAGAATTACAGCTTTTAAAGAATGGTCTGTATATTTAAGTTTCTAGACAGGGAAAGGGAGCAAGTTTAGTTTCTATCTGACTTCGAAGATGTAAAGAAATAGTTTTAGTGAATGCAACTCAAACCCTGGGTGTTCAGTTTGTTTCCTTGTCTGTTCTTCCATTACTTGTAGTTCTATATGTTTGCTGATCAGTGTCTTAGGTCAAAATTACAATCAGTTACTAGATCAGAGACCTGAGACTTCAATTCCATCATCTGAACTTCATCTAATTGCACAATCTGAATGGTGTATTACAGTCTGAATTAATAGAAAACATTCCAAAACATTACAGCTTAAGCAGTGTCAGAAAAATAACAGAAATAAATGAATAGTACAAAATGGGCTCATTTATAACACAAATTTCACCTTTTCATCTAATCTATGGAATGCTTTAAAAGAACTCAAAATTTTAGGATGGAGTATCACATATATCTGTGCCACCATGATATCCCTTGTATACATCATTCCTTCTTTTGAAAATGCAAAGAATTACCTTTGATTAAATCATTATAAAGATAGGTAGTGACAGTATCTAATTTATTCTTATAAAAATATTGAAAATGGTATGTTCGTTTTTCACGGGTTTCTGCTTCCTGGGGGCTAAATGTTTAGCTAGCTACAGCCCCGGAAGAGAAACCCGACAATGGACAAAAGTAAAAGACAAAAGGCGCTCTTTCTCCTTCGGAGATACGATTCCAGTTTATTCTGGAACCCACTTCCCTGAAGCCAAAAGTGAAAGAGACCCAAACACGTGTCCCTTCTCAGTTTCATTCCCCGGCGGTGGGAAGGTAACTACAACCAGTGGGAAGCTTAGAGGGTGAGGTGTAGGGAGGCATTTGCTAGAATGTACCACAAGGCAGCCAGGGGGAAGTTCAGAATGTACCGTTGTGTGACAAGCCACCCAAAACAGTAGAAAGTATGAACGCACTACAACATCTCACCCTTTCTTTGTTACATTAAATTCAAAAGAAAAGCGTTTGATTTATCTACATTCAGAGTATGAATCTGTCCACCATTTGCGATTTGCAGGCAGGTTAGGCTGCTCTTGGCCCACAAGTTCTGTATGGTTGATTTCTGAGGTAGTAAGGATTAAGCTGTTGAGAGCCCTTAAAATTACACAACTAAGAATTCCAAACACTAACACAATTAGGAACAGAATAACAAAAAACAGCAGAATTGTTTTGGCTATTGAAGTCCAACACCCCGAGAGTCCCCAGTCTTTGAACAGTCCGCTGATGATCCACGCAGTAGTCAGACTGCTTATTGTGCACAGGATGACAGCTTGGAGAGGGTTCATCGCGAGGTTGAATGGGAGGTAGGTTACTCTAAAAGGGAAACAAACATGTTTAGAGCACACAGAGAGTCAGAGATGTGTCGAGATCAACTGGACCTTAGGAAGGCTCTGTCTCTGTTTTGCAGTGGCATCTTCTTTTTGAAGCTACAGTCGCTTGCTCCTCCTCGTCTTCTGTTGGTGTTGGATTTTTGGGGACAAAAGGTTTAACCCGCTTTTGGGGTATCCGACGTGGGCCTGAGGGGGTGGATACGCATGCATATCCACACCCCCAGATCACGAGCTCATAGGCACCTTTGATCTCCCAGGTTTCTGGGTCCCTAATCATAACTGGAGGACGCTGTGACAACTTAAACTGATTACCACTGTTAAAATGATGAACTACTGGAGGACTCATGTTTTCATATGAACAATTTAGAAAATTAATTGTGAACAGGGCTTTGCAGAGTTTTTGGTGTGGTGACATCCATGCTGTGGAACTGTCATGCCTAGCTAGGACTTGTTTGAACATCTGGTGGTCACGCTCAACCACAGATTGACCTGTGGGGGAGTGGGGGATGCCTTGTATATGTTCCACTCCCCACTGCTGGACAAACTCTAGGAATTCCTTGCCTTTGTATGCTGGGTCGCTGTCAGTTTTCATTCTTTTTGGGATCCCCAGTACTGAAAAGTCTTGCATAAGATGCTGTCTGGCATGTACAGCCTTTTCTCCTGTGTGAGCAGAGGCATAAACTGCGTTTGAATATGTGTCAATGCCTACATGTCCATATTTAAGGCGACCAAAACTGGGAATGTGTGTGATGTCTGTATGCCACCCTTCGCAGCTTTCAAGGCCTCAGGGGTTAACCCTTATACCTAGTGATGGCATGGCCTGGGCCTGGCAGTCAGGGCAGGTGGCCACAATGGCTTGAGCCTGACCCCATGTTAGCTAGAATTGACGCATCAGGCCTGGTGCATTTTGATGATGTTGCTGATGACTTAACTTTGCCTTTTGGAAAACACCTGTGTGCCATTTCAGCTGGGGCTGCAAGGGCATCTGCCGTGTGATTACCCTCTGCGATCTCGCCTGGCAAATCAGTATGTGACCTTACGTGCATTACATAAAATGGGTGCTCTTGATGCAAAACTAAATCAATTAGTTTAGAGAGCAGCCTGAAAAGTGGCTCGTTCTTGATGTTTTTGAGAGCTGCCTACTCCGCTCTGGACACTATCCCCCCCACGTAGGCTGAGTCAGTGACCAGATTAATTGGCTCCGAGAACCTTTCAAAAGCTCTCACAACTGCAGCGACTTGGGGTGATCCCTCCACAAACTCTACATTAGCTTCCCAATGCTGAGTTTGGGGATTTCTCCACGTCATCACCAACTTGTGGGACACCCCTGATGTGTCAGTAAACACTGTGAGAGCCTTGAGTGGCCTATGACTCCTTTTTTCACGAGCAATGAGGTGGAAACCCTTGTTGAATAACTTGTGTGACAGGGAGTGGACTGATATTTGTCCACAGT
>WEKX01001738.1:14385-30308 GCA_013390025.1 Pitta sordida | reverse complement strand
ACGGGTGTTAGATGGTGAGTTGGACTAGATGATCCTTGTGGGTCCCTTCCAACTCATAATATTCTGTGAATCTGTGAAAGTTTTCAGCTGCTATTACAGCTACAAACCAGCAGCTGGAGACTACTTCCCGGATCTGCTGCGTGTGTGTTTGGTCTATTTGTGATGGAGTACTATTTTTCTGCTAAAGGAGAAGAAGATACCAAGTGCTTCTTGAACACTTGCAAGAGAATGCTTTCAAATGTCAATTATTAGGGAGCATAAAGAAATAAGGCAATTACAACTTACATTTCATGTTCTAGGAAAAAAATTATCATTTGGAAGGCTTGGATGAAACAAATACTTATGCCATGCATATATTTAGGCAGAAATAATAGTAGAATAATAGAATAATTATATAATAATAATATAATAAAATAATAATAATATTTAGGCAGAAATAATAGTAGAATAGTAACAACCCTTGACTGTTTTAACACACTCAATTAGTCAGCACATGTTCAAGCAGTTAAGCATACTAGAAAGGATTAATACTAACACTGTAATTTTTTGTCATCTTCAGACAATAGGCATCTTTTTCTGGGCTTCTGCATTACAGCAAAAGCTCAGACTACTGCCTGAACCAGAACACAACGAATTAGTGCTAACACTGTATAGGTTGCTGTTCCAAACAGAGGAAGGGGTCAATGGCATTGACAACTTGTCATCAGTTTGACTTTGTATTAAGGTCTATGGGTGGCGGTAAATTATATTTTGACAAGCAGTAATTTATAATATTCTACCCAAGAAACAATGTTCTTCCTGCATAACACAGTTAGCAGATTTATGTTGTCTAGCATTAGGCTGTTAATGTACCTTTTACACATTAAAGAATGCTTGGCTGTGTTTTCTCAATATTTGTGGTAGTAATTGTACACCCACTTAATGGCAATGGCAATGTTGTATTTCTCATGACTTCTAGGAAAGATTTTGAATCTTTCAGAATTGTATCTTCTTTTTTTTTTTTTTTTAAATTGAACAGAAGCTTGCAAACAAATCATATATTGTCTAAAAGAGAAAACAAGAACATTCATTCTTAGCATGGCATCAGTTTAAGAAGTTTCATCAAATTTCCTTCATTCATCCGTACTGGCACTGCACACCAAATTGTTAGTGGGAATGTACGTGCTGTTCATCACACATTGTGATGCAGTTGCAGTATCTAGGTCTCCGAAACATGTGATTCCAGTGAGCACTGTACGGGTCAGTTGCTATTTAATTTCTGTTTCATTAATAATCATAAAGAATGCCATAGGCGCTTTTAACAGGCTGCAACAAAACAGGGACTTTTGACATACCCCTCTCAAATCTGAATGAAAATGTCTGATAAATGAATTTAGCTATCTCAAATCTTGGCTTGGGTTTCCTGTGTTTTCCTAGTGACATTCCTCCATGCTTCTAATAACATGCTGATTTCTACAGAGCGTGTTTGTGTGTGCAGGCAGACAGCTCCCTGATGACACTTCTCTTTTGTCTCTTCAATACAAAAAGGGATATATTACTCTACCAAATACAAAGGACTAATTCTACTAAATCAGCTTGTGTAGTCATTAGTGGACATAGCAGTTTGCAAAATTTAATCAACATAAAGTCGTAATCAACTTCACTAAATATTAGTAATTGTTAGTTTTCTTTATTGTAATCCATTTTACAGTTGTCTAACTGCTATCAATGCATGCATTGGTAGAATACATGTAGAATACATTGTGATTACTTTAATATGAAGGGCACAGTGATGGTAGAGATTCTGAGTAACTTTTCAAAATAATTTCCTGTGGATTCATGAAGTTTGTTATCACAATTCAGTAACATTCTTTTAATGAATGCGATACATGGGTTTTTGGGACATGAACATACACACATTTTTTGTATACTATCTTCACTTAAGAATATTAATAGCTAATATGAATAACTGACACATTACAAAAGTGTGAGGACAAAGAAGAAGTGGCAAAAAATGCATATGATATTTCTAGACTGAGTAGTGAATTGGTAAACTATTTAGGATTCTTGATAGACTGATTCCATTTACTGCCTGGTATAAAAACTAAATTATATGTAAGTTCTCTTCCATCAAAACAAGATAAAATCTACTAAATATGTTTCTGTGCACCATACCAGTGATTCCAACTCTGTAAAAAACAAAATACTTCAGATATTTTGAATCTTTGACAAAAATCCTGTGTTTAAAAGTGTTTAAAATCTGCACCTGAAACATGGTGCATCAGATAGGCAAGGCAGAGTATCACTTTGGATGGAGGAAAATTCAAATTCATAGATGTATTTGCAGTGTATATTATAAATACTTTTAAATTTGTGAATTGCAAAGTTAGAGTATTATAGTATCACAGTATTAAACAGGTTGGAAAAGATCTTTGAGATCGTCAAGTCCAACCTATAACCCAACACCAACCCATCACCTAAACCATGGCACTAAGTGCTGCATCCAGCCTACTCTTCAACACCTCCACAGACAGTGACTTCACCACCTACCCAGGCAGCCCATTCCAATGGAAGATCACCCTTTCAATGAAAAATTTCTTCCTAGTATCAAGTCTAAACCTCCCCTGACGGAACTGGAGACTGTGTCCTCTTGTTCCTTCACTGGTTACCTGAGAGAAGAGACCAATCCCCTCCTGACTACAACCTTACAGGTTTCACAGGTTATTCTGAGTTGGAAGGGACCCACAGGATCATCTAGTCCAACTCCCAGACCCACAAGTGTGCAATCATGGGAACCACGCTCCATCCATCCAAGCCACCCACTATCTAGACCATGTCACTGAGCTCCTCATCGAGTCTTCTCTTAAACACCTCCAGGGACTGTGACTCCACCACCTCCCTGGGCAGACCATTCCAATGAGCGATCACTCTCTCTGTGAAAAACCTCTTCCTAACATCCAACCTGAGCCTCCCCTGGCGTAGTTTGAGGCTGTGTTCTCTCGTTCTGGTGTCATCAGCTTGAGAGAAGAGATTCACACCCACCTGACTGCAACCTCCCCTCAAGTAGTTGTAAAACGCAATCAGGTCACCTTTCAGACAGTTGTAGACAACAATAATGTCTTCCCTGAGCCTCCTTTTTTCCAGACTGAATAACCCCAGCTTCCTCAACCACTCTGCATAGGGCTTGTGCTCCAACCCCTTCACCATCCTTGTTGCCCGTCTCTGGACATGTTCTAGTATCTCAACATCTTTCTTAAACTGAGGAGCCCAGAACTGGACACGGTACTCAAGGTGCAGCCTAACCACTGCCAAGTACAGGGGAAGGATAACTTCCGTGGTCCTGCTGGCCACACCATTTCTTATGTAGGCCAAGATGCCATTGGACTTCTTGGCCACCTGGGCACATTGTTGGCTCATGTTAAGTTTCCTATCCAGCAGTACTCCCAAGTCTCTTTCTGCCAGCCCACTCTCCAGCCACTCTGTCTCCATCCTATAGTTCTGCATGAGGTTATTGTGACCAAAATGTAGAACCCACCACTTCGACTTGTTGAATCTAATTGTATTGGAATCTAGCAATCTTCCCAGTCTGTCCAGGTCCCTCTGTAGGGCTCTCCTACCCTCTAACAGATCAACTCTATATTATTTAATATAATATAATTTATAATAAATCATATGCATATGACTGAATAACTTGTTTCCAGATAATTTTTTGTTCCAAATAAATAATTCATCTGAACCAATTTTTTAACTCAAAGCTCTATCTTTAATTAGCAGCACACAGTCTCACTCATAGTAGTGGCTATCATTACCATCAAGTCAAAATGAAGTCATAGAAATCTTAGAGAAACATTTTTGTGCCTCAGTCACAATGACAATAGGTGGGATGAGCTAAGTGGCAGAATATGAATGGTGCTAAGAAGGTCTGTCTATATAGGGCAACAACTTCAGTGATGGCATTGGTGGCAATTTTTTTATTTTTCTTTTTTTCTCCTTTTTTTGTGTGCGTGCGTGTGTGTGTTGGTCTTGTGATTATTATGTCATTCATTTTCTTCATCACTGGAAAAAAAACATCCTTCTGGTGGTACATTTTTGTAGTACTATGTTTGTGCCACACTAACTAAATAATATGTTGCACGTACATTCTGGTTTTTATATCTTAGTTCATGGATACGTACAAGAAATAATCAGTGAAAGACATCTAACAAGGCACTCAGATACTTGAGTTCTGCATTTGCTGCTGTAAGAGGGCTCTTTCAGACCAGTCACAATAATTCTGTTGTGCTGTGAAATTCTCTCACTCTGTATTTGAATACATAGCTGCCTTGTAGCCAAGATTAGTGTCAAGCATTACTAAAACCAGTGGAGAAGCAGAAACTTAGGACTGAAGTTTGTTAGAAACTGCATAGACTTGTGGTGCATTGCCTACCATGGGAAGTAATCAAAAACATGATATGTGTGTGTGTCTATGAAAGAAAATAGGAATGAAAATGTGATGTGTCAGATTTAGGCATGAATAGGAAAGGGTAGCACTAATCACATTGTTGCTTTCAGTTTGTTTTCTCTTTAAGAATTTCTTTCTTACTCATATTTGTTTCCTTTCATTCTCTTCAGCTTCTGGTCTACATCCCTTCATCCTCGCAGACTCCCAAGGCTACCTGAGGCTTTGCTGCTGTTAGCGTCCCATTGTTAAGGTTCTCTGGGCATTGTGTTTCTGATGTGTTTTTTTAGTAACCAAAACAATAGCCAGTGTTCAGAATAACAGCTAAGTCTTGGTACCACCATATTGTTTCATACCCTTTCGATTGCAGAAGTTCCTCTTGCTCTTCCAGTCTTGGGACTATGAGACCAAATGATAGAATTTTTGTTCAAAAACATTATCTATGATAAATGCTTGAAAACATAGTGTTTATTTTTCTGTTTTGTCCAGAGGTAGGGCTGGAGCTTTTTGCGTGACCACTGAAATATGTTTTTAACAGATTAAATTTTGTATTGAACATTAACTCAATAAATGTTGCATTGCTTTCCAGTCTGGGATGTTCAAAATAGCTCTTAGTAACTTTTCAATGTGACATTTTAATTCAGTACTTATATTTTTTGGAAAGCAGAAGCAGATTTCTCTGGGAGTAGAGTGTTACATGTCAGAAGAGTTTGGAAGACAGATTTTTTTTTATACTGCTGGAACATGTGGTGCAAAACCATTCAGCAGCTTTTTAGAAACATAATGAAGAAAATTTTTCTCCTTTTTCTTCTGAATTTTTGGAAGAACATCTTGTTCACTATGAGATCACTTCCACAGTAATTTCATACTAATTTTTCCCAATCGTTGAAGTTTTCTTTGTCTTACAATGTTTTTTACCTGAATTTTGGAGGATGTAGATGAATGAAAAATGCAGAAAGAACAACTTAGTTGTATACTCCTACAGTGTATGAGGCAGAAAGCAGGAATATCAAAAATCTTTGTGTCTTTGAGCTTGACTGAATGCAGGCTATCACTCAAACTGTTCTAAAGAATTGCTTTGGTGCTGGCAGTAGGTAATAGAAATGACCAGTCTTTGAACAAATAAATATAGAATATAGTATTGGAATATAGTATTCAGCTATAGTAATTTCTTCTTTTCTTTTAAAAGACAGCAAGGAATGAAATTAGTAATTTTAATATGATTTTCCTTTCTCAAGTTTTGTTACCTGTTGAAAAATACTGTGATTCTGCATAAAAGAGTAGTTGTTGGAAGGGCGGGTGTTCCTTTTTATTTCTTAATTTAATTTCTTCCTTTTACTGAAGAAGTTAGACACATGCATGAGAATTTTGTATCTTTATCTGAAACCAAGTAAACATAGAGCTCCTGGTTACACCCCTAATCCTTCCAAAATTCTGTAGGACTCAAGCAGCTTGCAAAACCTTTGATATACGAGAAGACCTGAAATGGAGTGATCTGTTTTTGACCGTTCAGATAGAGTGACAGCAGCATTGGTTGCTTCAGTTCATACATAAACTATGTTTTTTAGAAAAACTTATTTATAATTGTCCTGAGTTTTCAAAACTACCAGAGCCATGGGCTGTTGTGTGTACCTTTTATTACACAACATTTGAAGGTACTTATTGAAGTAGACCAGATATTTTAGTCCCTTTCAATAAGGGAAGTAATTTTGGCCTTATGCAAGTCTGAAAACTAGCAGAAAGATGGTTATTAAGTATACTGTTCTCCAAGGTATAATAATATTTTTTTTTCCTATGTGTTGTGACACAATTGTTCCCAGATCTAGACCTGTGTGATCCAGAACAGCAGTGCACCAAGCACTGCAGAAACAGTAGAAAGAGTAGAAAGTGCAGAAAGAGTATTCTTTCCCTCACAGGTGAGGAATGGAATTTGTAAAATAAAAATATTATTTTTTTAAAATCTCATGAAATATTCTTCATATTTCATCGGACTTCCCTGCAAATCCCTCCCAGTCAGCATCTTCAGTGATCTCATTCTCAAACCTGAAATGAGAAATGGGTTAATAATAATATTGGAGTGTATTTCCATGTATCTTTGTTTTTTCCATATAAATTTCTGACTTGTAGTTTTATTTGGAGTCTATTTATTAATTTTGACAAAACAATCCCTTTTTTTGGTAATGAGCAATCTCTTATACCCATCAACACACTAGGAATTTTTATGAAAGGAATCGTGGAGATAAGTGGTTTGGCTTATCAGGTATTAGGAGAAAGTTCTTCATGTGTTGAGTGTTGCCAAGTGTTTTACAGCCATAACAAACACCCTGCAGGTAAGAGAAAAAGAATTCTTTACATTTCATTTATGTTTCTAGTTCATGTTGCAACTTCAGTGATTTCTAAATCTTTTATCAATTAAAAAAGTACTTTTGGCAGAAAGCAAAAAAAAATTGACTGTCATTTGAGATCATTCTTGACTTGGTTCCTTGAGCCAAGGAAAAATGTCTTGAAGTTGTTTTCAGATTTAACTGCCTATATTCAAATACTAATGTTGGGGTTTTTTTTCATTTACTCCCTTTTGTAAACTTTAATCACATTAAATATACATCTCAGGCTAGGCTGCTGAAAGAAATATTGAGTACATAAATATCTATCAGAAAACAGGGGCAGTGGTGATGAAATCAACACAGTTCATCTTCTAAAGAGGCCACAGACTGAATTTTATCTTTTATATATTGAAAGATCTCAACCAGTAATGGCTATCAGACAGACGATTCTGTAATTCTCTCATCTGATATAGCCAGCATCTAGACAGCAAACCTCTTACCTCATGGGACTTTTCTGTTGTACATGGTATTCCATTTAGTCAGAAGTGTGATTACAAGCTGAACAAAATTACGTAAAGTAGTATTGTATCCTCAGTTGGAAGCTACAACCCCTTCAGTGTGCAAATACTGAAACTCAGATAAAAGACAGTAAATGGCTGAGAGTCTGCTTCCAAAATGAGGTAGGTCAGGTTAATTTCAAATGGTGCTGGAAAAATAAGCTGAACTAACTGACAGTGGTGTCCTAAGTCGCTCTGTCATTGCAAGAAGTCTTTGGAACGTGATATACAATATAAGTAGCTTTTTCTTTTACAGAATGTGAGCTCTTGATTAAATTCAGTTGAGAGGAAGAAAGACAGCAAATGTAATTTGGAGAACATCATTACTTTAGTTTCTGCATTTGGCCCATTTTCAAGAAAGTATACAGTGTGTGAAGTATATAAAATATCATATGGGGGTAAAATGAGAGAATTATCTATTCTTTTTTAACCACTCACCCAACATATTCAAGACTTAGAAGTTTTATTATGTGGATCATCCCATGCTCCTTCCAGCTGAGTATACAGACCACACACACAGACCACACAGAATATTATGAGTTGGAAGGGACCCACAAGGATCATCTAGTCCAACTCACCATCTAACACCCGTAAAGAGACCGAGAGCACATCCCAGAGCGTGACACCAACCTAGATCCCTCACAGTCTAGCAGGCCACTCCGAGCCGGAAGGGGCCCAGAATCATCCAGCCCTACACCCCCCAGCTAGACCATGTCACTAAGCTCCTCGTCCAGTCTTCTCTTAAACACCTCCAGGGATGGCGACTCCACCACCTCCCTGGGCAGCCCATTCCAATATGCAATTACTCTCTCTGTGAAAAACCGCTTCCTAACGTTAAGATTGAACTTCCCCTGGCATAGCTTGAGGCCGTGCCCTCTCGTTCTGGTGTCGTCAGCCTGGAAGAAGAGGTCTACACCCATCTGGCTGCAACCTCCCCGCAGGTAGTTGTAAACAGTAATGAGGTCACCTCTGAGCCTCCTCTTTTCCAGACTGAACAGTCCCAGTTCCTGTAGTCGCTCCTCGTAGGGCCTGCCCTCCAGTCCCTTCACCATCCTCGTTGCCCTTCTCTGGACCCTCTCAAGCAGCTCAACATCCCTCTTAAACTGGGGAGCCCAGAACTGCGCACAGTACTCAAGATGAGGTCTGACCAGCGCTGTGTACAGGGGAAGGACAACCTCCCTGGACCGACTGACCACACTGTTCCTGATGCAGGCCAGGATGCCATTGGCCTTCTTAGCCACCTGGGCATACAGATAGTTCTACAGGAAAAAATGCATTCCTGTTACCAACTAATTGTCAATGTTAATACGTTTAAAGACATTAAAAATAAACCTTGACAAAACACAAGTATACAAACCTTGTGAATTTGTCAGTTTGTTTAATTTAGAATCTTAAGGTTTCTTTGTTAGGTCCTGCAGCGATGCACCAAGCAACATTGCCTTTTACAGTTACAAGTCCATTGTGACTGTAGTGGTTTAGTGTGCTGCCACTGAGCCTTCACAAGATCTGCAGGCAATACATCTCCTATTTTAGGACACACCAGTTAATCCTGGATTAAAAAGAAAAGCATTTTCAGACAGATTCAGGTTGCAGGAGGAGAGCAGCAAAAACAACTTCAAGTAGAGATACTCTGAATGAACTGGGACAGTTGTACCAGCATGCTCTGTAGTTCAAGGTGATACAAGCTAAGGGTTTTTGTCTGCTGTGTAGAAATGGGGTCTGAAAGTCATTAGAGGTAAGGAGTTTTAGAGCAAAAGGAAAAAGGAAACAGACCTAGAAAACAGATTTATATCCATTATTTTAATGACTGACAACTGATTGAAATTCAATTTTGTTAAGGAAGTGCATATGAAAATATTTCCAGTATACCAAGACCAAAAAAGAAACGCAGTGGATGATGTGGTATGTACGTACATATAAAATAGAGCTAAACATATACATTAGTTGTTTTTAAACCTATAGCCATCATGTAACAGGGGACGCACTCTGGGGCAAAAATCAGTGTCATTGAAGTGCACTTCAAAATGGAAAATATCATATTGCTGTTCAACAGTCAGGATTTGGTATTGGTGATAGTCCTGCTTAATATCTTTATTGATTATTTGGATGATGGGATCAAATGCACCCTCAAAAACTTCATTCTCATATTGGGCAGGAGAGTTAATCTGCTGGTGGGAAGACAGGCTCTGCAGAAGGATATGGATAGGCTGGATCAATGGGTTGGGGTCAATTGTATGAGATGACACAAGGTGTAGGACCAAATCCTGCACTGGGGACACAAAACCACTACACAGCGCTACAGGCTGGAGGAAGAGTGGGTGGAAAGCTCCTCAGCAGAAAAGGACCTGGAGGTCCTGGTTGACAGTGTCAGAACGTGAGCCAGCAGTGTGCCCAGGTGGCCAAGAAGGCCAGTGGCATCTCGGTCTGAATCAGATATAGTGTGGCCAGCAGGACCAGGACAATGATTGTCCCTCTCTACTGAGCACTGGTAAGGCTGCACCTTGAGTACCATGTCAAATTCTGGACTTCTCAGTTCAGAAAGCACATTTTGAGACTGGAGCATGTCCAGAGGACAATGGAGCTGGTGAAGGTCCGAAGAGTAAGTTATATGAGGAGTGCCTGAGGGAGCTGGGGTTTTTCAGCCTGGAGAAAAGGAGGCTCAGAGGTCTTATCACTCTTTACAACTGCCTGAAAGGAGGTTGTAGCCAGGTGGAGATTGGCCTGTTCTCCCAGACAGCAAGTGACTATATAAGCTGACATAGGCTAAACCTGCACCAGGAGAGGTTCAGTTTGGACATCAAGAAGAATTTTGTCAATGAAAACAAGGTTAATCGTTGGAATGGGCTGACCAGGGTGGTGGTGTAGTCACCATTCCTGAAAGTGTTCAGGAAACAACTGGACATGGCATGTACTGCTATGGCTTAATTGCCAAGGTGGTTTTGGGTCGAATGTTGGACTTGATGATCATGTAGGTATTTTCCTACCTAAATGATTCTACGATTCTAACAATTAAGGAAGAAAGTACTGCTTTCTCCCCCAAGCTCCTAATATTTCCTGTAGTGGCCTGAGAAGGACAATGCCCTTCCAGTGATGGTGTGCCTGCTCAGCTTCAGCTATGTCCCCCGGAGTCAGTAGATGGCACTTTTCAGCCACTCTACTTCTCAGTGCGGACATGACACCAGGAAAAAAACCTCACATTGCTTATAGAAAGCAAATGTTAATATAATTATGAAAATACTTCACGAACAGAGGTTTAAGAAGAAAATTCATCTCTACTTTACTTTGAAATTGATACCATCACAGTAGACTGAGGTCTGGAAAGAACACGAGAATTTTCTTTCAGGATTGTTTTTTCTCAAAGAAAAATTTCTACGTATATGAAAGCAGAGAAAAGTCCCTGAAAACACAAATAAAACACTCATTTACTTTCATTAAACAAATTGTATTATTATTTAAATCTCACCACTTTTATTCTATTTCTATTTCCATTTCCATTTCTATTTCTATTATTCTATGTACGACAATTATTCCTTACAGAAACCCTGCTGATGTTGATTTGCTAGCAATGCACTCATCTGGAAAATCATTTTAAAATATGGGATGGAAGAATCTACTTATGCCATGAAAAGAATAATAGTGACATTTTATTACTGATTTGAAACCAGTTTAGGGGGGAAGAGTGAAAGAAAGGAAATTAAAGGTACATTTTATTCCTAGTTCTAATTACCAGTGTGTGGAGATGTTGAGCCTATAACAACCTCCTGGGGGAAAAAAATGTGGGGGGATATTAAATGTCAGTTTTTATTTTTAGGACACCAGGAATACCAAGTTTTCAGATTATTCATTTTCTGAATGTGAGTAGCTTGGATCTAAATGTGTTTTATTTATGTATGCAGGTTTAAATACCTGTTAAAAATATATTCCTTATGAAGGTGAAGGTAAGTAGCATTAATTTCTAAATCTTTGATGTTACATTGGGAAAAATGTTCTCTATTACATTCAGGTTAATTAGGTCATTCCCTAAATACTATGCTGTGAAGTACTGATTGTTCCCACGCAGCATATTAGAAACACTCTCTGCACTGCAATATTTTGTAATGGGTAACTCCAAGGTAAAGTCAAACAGAATTAATATTCACTCTGTTTCTTCCAGGCTAATCCTGCTTCCACGGGATATCTTTGTATAGGATATCCGGCACTGTATTGGGAGACTGACTTTGTAGTTCAGCAAGTAATGATGTTTGATCTCAGAGAGTAGGGATTTCCTGATTGGAACTTGCAAAACCCTTGAGAGAGGTACCATTCCATCCTTTCCTGCAGAGTCAGGTTGTTATCACTGTAACACTTCTGCTGTGACTTCCCTATGACTCAAGAACTGGCAGCTAAATGTGGCTCCTATTTTTTTTGCTTTAGGGTCACTGAGGACTATCCTTCACAAGCTACTCTTGGAAATCAGCTTTAAGAAGGGAAAAAAAATACCCCACCCAAGTGTGTGTAGGCAAGGCAATACTTCACAGATTTTACTGAAATATAAAGGTAAGATAACTGTGGTGAATTCAGCCTGGTGCTGCCATGTCTGGACTCAGTTCTAACCAGCTGAGTTGGGTACTTATTGTGAATTCTGTACCAGTATTTACCTGATAGTGAATATCATGTAGACTGAGATATCATGTCGCTGATATACTGTGAAATAACTGTCCAGCTGTAACAGAGACACATCAATCCCCAGGATCACCCAGTTTCATATTTCTCTTATTATTTGAATTATTTCAGTATTTTTTTAACAAACAGAGCATTTATCAGTGAATTTGCTTTTATTTGACCAGGCTTTTCTCCAGTGGGAAACGTTGAGATAAGTAACACAGTATAAACACTGTGACATAATATCTTGTATTATTCACAAAGAAAACACAGCATTTTAACTGTTTCTGGTCTTGGTGAGACATGTGAGGCGGCTTCTATAGTTGAACCTAGGAAGAAAACATCATTATTCTGACTGGATTGAAAATCACAGAGGAAGGTTATTGCTCCTATGGTGCATCTTAGCCTCTGCAACCTCTTTCTGCCCACAGCACTTCAAAATTCCACTGAAGATCATTATTTTTTTCTCTCTCTCTCCTCTCTGATCTCATCTTAAATTCCTGCATTCTCTATGGATGTCAGCATATTCTCTTTCAGATTGTCTATCTCATTAACGTAACCTAGTTAAACTCCGTTCAGGTTTGAGGTGGGGGGTCTATAATTGGTGCTAAACTGAAGGTTGCAGTTTTGCCTGAAGTATACCTGTTTGGTTATTGCTTTTTTCTCTCAATTACATCACTTGTCTGAAAGAAAGATATCTCCCTTCAAATCATGCTTTGCTAAAACAGTCACAACAATCTGTTGTCTTCTGGTAGAATAACAGAGCCATTAATGAAATGGTACCATTATTCTTAGCATACCTACCTATATTAACACTATACTTCTTATTCTTGAGAATTTACTTTGCGTTATCACAAGTTATTTAAAAACCATTAAGAAAAAAACTTCTTGAGAAATGTTTTTTTACATGCATAATTTCAGTTACAGGTGTGAAAATGTGTGTGAGATAGCAGATCCATTTGTTCTGTAGATATGGTCAAATCTAATATATGACAGAAATAGTTATTATTTACCTCATTAAGCTATGTCATAAGTTGCTTCTTTCTGTAAGTTTTAGCTACCTAGAGTCAGACATCACCAGCATACCCCTCTTTAAACCTAGAGAAACTATAGCTTAAGTACAGTTTTCTCAAAGCTGGATGTTGGCATGGACCTCAGGTTTTGTGAATTTTGACTTGTTCTTAGAAGCAATAAGTATAAAATATCTGTATTCTGCTCTGCAGATCTAGCTATAGTTCCTGTCAAGAGGAGAGACTTTAGAAAGGACTACAGGGTAGCGGACTATATCCTGAAGACTTTTGCACTTTGATATGATACAAATGTTTGCCAGCAGAAGTTTCTCTGTCAGCATTAGCTCCCAGCTGCACCACAATGCTGCACACCCAGCCAGCCCTTCCTGACTGCAAAGCTATGCTATGTCAGCTCTCAGTGAAATGAATCATGTAAATTTGTAGCACTGTATGGATGTTTTATTTTTGCCAGCACCTTCTCCTGTGTTTCAGTTTTTCTCTCTTCATAGCGGAGTATCTCGAGTTAATTATTTTTCTTCACATGAGATAAGAGTAACTCATCACTCTTAAAAGTGCTGAACATCTTTCATTAGGCTTACTGGAGCATTTCCAGAGAGGGAGGAAGAAAAGTGAGATGAGTAAATGCGGAAGTACGACGTGGCCCAAGGAACAGGTTATTATCATCACCCTTTACCAAAGTTCACTGTAGCCAAAACAGAGCATGTAATAAACTTTTATGAGAATTTTGTTGGCTCTTCTGTTCTTACCACACTCCTATGTCTTCAGCGTGTATGGGCCTAAGCCATGAACTTTGGAACAAGAACTGAGCCTCTCTCACTGCACATGTTTGTTCTGTGCCATGAGGCATGTTTGGAGATGGTGGCTTCAAATATCTTCGTATGATTATAATGTGCACGTGCCAAAAGAATTTATCCCTTTTCTTCCCTTTACTAAAATCCATCACCTATGAATTAATGAACGTATTTGAGCAAAGTCTCTTACGCTTGAAATGGGGAAATTTTAAATTTTCTTTTGTGGAATATTCCTACTCATCTGTAATTACTTGCCCACAGGAAGTAATTATTATTATTATATTCTGATCCACTGGATAGTCCTTACTTCCTCCTTCCCTCTCTTCCTCCCTATGCCTCTTGCCATTGATCTTTATTTTTTAAGCAGGAGAAACCTGGTGGTAGCTACTTCTGAATTTTTAATACATGAAACAGAAAATTACTAGTAGGATCGGAACCCTAAACTTACAGTAGCTTTTCACCACTGTTTTGTGGCTCTGGTATCTAGATACATGAAAATACATAAAGTAGGGTAAGACTGCAGTATTTAAGAGTGTGTCTGCAGGATATAGCTGATGCATGGTAGTCAATCTGGATTTTGATTTTCCAAGGCTAATGGTGAACATTAGTGATCAAAGTAACAAAATTTTTACTGGACACAAGGCATGCAGTGATTGACAAATTTTTCAAAGATTTCAGCTCTTGAACTAGTATTTCACTTCTGTTGAAACTGCATATTGATTGAACTGATCTAAATTGAACCTTAATAAGTCTATGTAATACATACTGCAATTATTCAGGCAGTTAATTTCATGTGACACTGTTGCAAATAATGTAGGATAACCTACTCTGCTGTGAAGGGGTCACTGTCAACACATTGTGGTGAAATGGAAAGGAGTATATAACAAAATTACATACTATTAAATAGTACATATTAAGTTCCAGAGTCTAATGGATGGTCATTTTAGGCCATAAAAATTTAAGCCGTAAAAATCTCATCTTTCATAAGAAAGCATTTGGTATGATCTCACAAGGAAAAATACAAAAAATTAAAAAGAGGCAGGGAGCCTGTACTGGACTCTTGCAATTTACAAGTTACAAACCCTTTAGATATGTATTAAGAAACAAATCTGATGTTCCAAGTGACCTTCAGGCTGTGCCTGTGGATGTGTACATGGTTGATGGTGTGCATGCCTGTCAAATTTTTTTTTAAACTTTTTGAATAATAAATACAGCTGCCATTAAGGAGAGTTGTGCAAGTTCATTGTCATAATTAGAAGGCCAAATGCAAACCTTTTTGAGAGTTATCTTCAGTGTTTGTCATTTAAATGATGATTGGTTGTGCAAATTGTAACTAAATCAGATTAATATTCCATTAGAGGGAAAGCCATACAGTGTAGCCAAGCGATAGAAAGATTAGAGGGTGACCTGCACTTGCAGTAATGTGGTCAGACTAGTTATTTTTGTTCTGCTGAGTTTGAAACCTGTCTTTGGGACTGTGTTTTAACCTAGACTCTTGTCCTCACTAACTTTTCACTCTCCACCATATATTCTTCAATCTCTCCCCCTACCCTGGCTAACACTGGTGTGCTCATTTCTCACTGCACCTGAGACAATTTTGGTTAATAAACATATCCAAAGTAATTCCAATTTGTTGAAGAGAGCAAGTATTAGAACATGTATGTAGGATAACTGATAACACAGTCTTTTTCAGCTCAACAGTGTATTCAAATATGCATCTGAATTGGACAAGAAGGATGAGACTGTTGAAAAGGCTCTGTTTTACTGTTCTAAAAAAGACTAGATGATCCTTGTGGTTCTCTTCCAGCTTGGAATATCCTGTGAACCTGTGAACCCTCTGGGCAACGTACCTTTAAACTACTCTTTCAGCATTGTTTTGAAGCTTTTTTGAGCACAGACTTCTCGGAGAGGATCTGTTAGAAGACCTCTCTGACACTGAAGATCACCAAACTCAGAGGTAAAAATGCACAGTGTCCTGGTTTGAATGTTTTTTTTTCTTTGGCAGCATGGGGGTCAGATTGAGCCTTCACTGCTGCCAGGGACTCAAGGTCAGAAAAGCAGATAACAGCACATCTGTGAACAACATATGAGAGAAAGAAAAAAAAATTAGTAACAGAAAGTAGATGGCCGGGTCAGGACTTGTGTAAGAAGCTGAAAGCCAT
>WEKX01001726.1:0-16415 GCA_013390025.1 Pitta sordida | reverse complement strand
CAGCCTTTCCACCTCTTCCTTTAGCTCTGTTATCATAGAGAGCAGGTCATTTACCAGCTCACACTGGACACAGGTGTTTTGCAGGCTGTCCTCCTGGACAACCATCAGGCTCAGGCATTCCCTGCAGCCAAGAGTATGGACAGCCACATCCACTGACACAAGGGTAGTTTGGGTCTGAGCCTCCCTTGTGGCTTTGGCCGTGTCTCTCATCCGTCTGGTTCTGGCCATGACTGACAGGGGGAGGAAGGAGAGACAGCACCTGCCAAGACAGCGTGCCCTACCTGTGCGAACTGACGCGCAAACTGCCTCTCAGTTGTTTATTTACAAGCCCCCTGCAGCTGCCCAAGCCCGCTGCAGTTATCATCCCTGTTTGCCATGCTCCAATTGGTCATGCTCCTTGGAGAGGTAATGGTTTAAGTACCCACAGGTGGGAGGTCTTGTCTCCCTGTGCACCCCTGCTCCTCAAGCCCACGAGAGTTCAAGGCGAGATCGGCTGCTGGCTGGTCTGTGCTGCAAGCTCCCACCCAGGTTGTTTCTGCCTGGGGGACTGAGGCTGCATGTCCGAAGAGAGGGGGGAACACGCTCCTGCATCCCTGGGTCCCAAGCTCCTAAGATTTCAAGGTGAGGTCGTCTGCTGGCTGGCCTGGGCTGCCAGCCCCCGGCCTAGTCTGTTTCTGCCTGGGGCACTGAGGCTACTTGTCCGAATAGTGTGGGGGGACTCTCCTGCGTCCCTGGGTCCCGAATTGATTAAGAAAGAGAAAATAAATAGTTGTAAAGAGAAGAGTAAATATTGATTAGGCATTGGAGGAGCCACTGAATGATGAAGTTATTCCAATTCATGAAAACATTTCATTTGTTTAGTATTTGCAGATCTACCATGCTGCTTGGATTTGCATGTTTGTGTTCAATTTTTTGAGACCTGTAGTTGAAGGGGCATCTGGTGTCACCTGTTTTTGTGTACGTGCATGAGAGAGAACTAAAACTGTTAGAGAGGGAACATCTAGTATCATCTGCAAAGGGGTGAGTTCAAGCTGTTGAAACCATCTGTGAAGAGGAGAGAGACAGAGTAATAGAGATACAAACTTCAGAGACCAATATAAAGCACCAAAGCTGAAAAGCTATGTTCTTAAATAGCAAACCTGCTCCAAATAAGTTCTTAACTACAGACACTTTTGGGATGCTGATAGAGAGTGATCTCTTGAAGTGACACAGTGATCCATCTCTGTAGCACATCAGGCATTAGGACACACCCTCTGTATAGAAATCCACTTTAGTACAGTGGTGAGTGTCCCCGCCTGCCATGCAGGAGACCAGGGTTCGATTCCTGCTGGGTAGGCAGTGGTGTGGTTTAAGAGTTGGACCCGATGATCCTTGAGGGTCCTTTCCAACTCACTATAATCTGTGAATCTGTGGTGAACATCATAAATCCACACAGGTCCATGTGCTGTAACAAGAAAAAGCCTTTTGACTTCTGTTTTTGAGGTGAAAATACAGACATACTAGTCATCAAGAACATCCATTCCTAAATCCCACTCAATCTCCTGACCTCTGCTATTGAAACCAGTGCTGGCAAATACTTTATGTATCCTTTTAAGCAAGGAAACTTTGCCTTCTTCAAACTTCTCTCTTTTAAACAAACATTAAATTTTTCTAGATGAGTTTGTACACATCATTTTGGTGTTCGTTGCCTCAAACAGCTAATACAAATCCTCCTTATTAGACCTCTCATTTTAAGCAACTTCTTGTCACTTTTAAAACCTTCAACATTTCTTCCCAGTTTATCTCCAATTGCAGATCATCCTCGTTAAGGATGGAGATGTCTACTGCCATGCTGGTTGGAATGCTGGCTTCTGATTGTCTGTTTGTTGCATTTTTCAGAAAAACAATGTAATTTATTCATGTCCCCACTTATGTGTGGAAAAAACACTAAAAATATCCTCACTTCCATTTTAAATCCTTCCTTCAAACTTGTATTTA
Source organism: Pitta sordida (assembly GCA_013390025.1). NCBI lineage: Eukaryota > Metazoa > Chordata > Aves > Passeriformes > Pittidae > Pitta > Pitta sordida. Next base: position 14,438 of record WEKX01001726.1, on the reverse strand, counting down.
CAGTAGTGATATAAACCACTTGTCAGTGATTAACCAGCTGGTGTGACCACTGCTTATTGCACTGGTTACAGCTGTCTTACTGCTATTTTTCTGTTTCTTCTCCGTCTGTCTTATGCACCTGCTGTCTCTCATTTCAAACTTAAATTTATGCTCCCTGGACAAAAACTCTCAATTTGTTATGCTTGTACGGTGCCTAGCATAGTGTGTCCTTAGCTGTATGTTCTCCTTCAATACAAACTAATATGCAATAAGCTGTCTGAGAAAGAGGGACGGTGCAGATTCTGCATCTCGGGGTGGATTTATACCATCTGTTCAATGATAGGAAAGCCTGAGCATATTTAAACAGCGCTGGTCATCTTGGCAAAATACCTGGGAAGTAGGATGAAGTAACATATTTTGAGTTCCAGGTGGTCATGACTGGACACTAGAAAAGGCTGAATTGAGTGCATCTTTATACACCAATGGAAAAGGTAAATTTGGGAATATACCTGTTGCAGGAAGGACAAAAATGTGTACTATAGGTGTTTTGATTAACATGCTCACACTTGGACAAGTTACATGATATTATACACAAAATTGTATCCAATATAGAGACGCAATAACAATGTTTTTACTCTAACATCATTTACTATGCACTTAGCGACAGAACAGGCTAATAGCCACGAAATCTTAAAGACGATAAAGCAGAAATTACAGAGTCACAGAATCATAAANATAATAATAATAAATTTCAAAATTATTATTATTATTACTAATAACAGTAGGAGGATATCTGTTTTTCCAAGAAGGTTTTTCTAAATACTCCCATGTCTAACACAAAATCTATACAACATATCAGTATCATAATTCAAATACAGTTCAACAATTTCTATTTATTGTAGAATCACATGGTTAAATCTCTACATATGGTTGAGAAGGCAGTTCTATGTTCCAGAATGTGATATTGTGGAAAAAATTAACTACTTCAGATAAAATTTCTTAAATTCGTTGCCTAAAGCTGAATTTTTGTGCTTAAATTTAGAGAAACTCTATTTACCTACTCATAAATTTGCAGCTAGGTAAGAATGGAGATATGCTTTAAAGAACTATTTGAGTGCTTGATACTCATTTTGGACAACTACATCTTGCATATAGAAGCAGTAGGCTGAAATAAAATAGGGCTGTGAATGTCACATACAAAACTTAAACTGCCACCATCTGCACAGATTGTCTTATTCTGCTCTATAGATATCTGTCAAAAGCCTAAGTTTACTTATTTTATATTGAAAATTTTCCAGATCCTGTCCTTCATAGTTTTTTTTATAAACTCCAGATGTGTGTAATACAATAATGACAGACATAGCAGTTAATATGAATAAATGGAAACTCATTAAGACTTAGAATTACAATATTATTTTCTGTGTTTTTATTCCTTGTTTCTGTGTTATCTTTTCTGAACCTATAGATTTATTTATATGGTGCTAGAAATAAAGATAAGGTAACAATCTAGTCATGAGGTATCACTGAAAAGTAACCAAGGAAGATGATACATAAAAATGGCAGAACAACTGAAAATCCAACCAAGTAACCAAGTATGAAACCTCCTCTCCCAATAAAAGACATCCAGGACAAAGCCTCAGCAGTTTTTAGATTTTGTGAGCTCCGTTACCAGGAGCACTTCCCAAACAGAAATCTATCTTAACAGCATTCAACGTCCCTTGCTTTTCTCCTCCTCCTTCACCCCATGCCACCCACCCCATTTGCCTTCCATGCCAAAAAATCAGACACCACAGGCTGGAATGAAGCAGTAGAGTTGTCCAAGAAATCATCTGATCTCGTTCATTAGGATGCTGTAACCCTCAGGCACTCTGCAGCTTGCCCCAGCAGGTAATGGTAAATTGATACACGAGGGATTAAGTCTTTTAAGCTTAAATGGAGAAAGGCAAAACAAGAACCACAGGCAGAAAACTGATTTGCAAATTCACAAGAGAGTTGAAAAATATTTAAAGGCAGCTTTTTCTTTTTTAAAACACCTCAGAAGAAACTGCTAAGTGAAATAATAAATTATTTTAGTTGACCTGAGCTTCTTTAACCATGTTTATNTGGTGCTGGCAGCCTGAGAGAAGAGATTTACACTCACTCAACTTATCTTCCCTTCATGTAGTTGTAAAATTGTGGAGTTGTGTTTAAGTTTCAATTCTCAAAAATTTCCTTCTGCTATTTTGTGTCATTGCNACTTATTTTATATTGAAAATTTTCCAGATCCTGTCCTTCATAGTTTTTTTTATAAACTCCAGATGTGTGTAATACAATAATGACAAACATAGCAGTTAATATGAATAAATGGAAACTCATTAAGACTTAGAATTACAATATTATTTTCTGTGTTTTTATTCCTTGTTTCTGTGTTATCTTTTCTGAACCTATAGATTTATTTATATGGTGCTAGAAATAAAGATAAGGTAACAATCTAGTCATGAGGTATCACTGAAAAGTAACCAAGGAAGATGATACATAAAAATGGCAGAACAACTGAAAATCCAACCAAGTAACCAAGTATGAAACCTCCTCTCCCAATAAAAGACATCCAGGACAAAGCCTCAGCAGTTTTTAGATTTTGTGAGCTCCGTTACCAGGAGCACTTCCCAAACAGAAATCTATCTTAACAGCATTCAACGTCCCTTGCTTTTCTCCTCCTCCTTCACCCCATGCCACCCACCCCATTTGCCTTCCATGCCAAAAAATCAGACACCACAGGCTGGAATGAAGCAGTAGAGTTGTCCAAGAAATCATCTGATCTCGTTCATTAGGATGCTGTAACCCTCAGGCACTCTGCAGCTTGCCCCAGCAGGTAATGGTAAATTGATACACGAGGGATTAAGTCTTTTAAGCTTAAATGGAGAAAGGCAAAACAAGAACCACAGGCAGAAAACTGATTTGCAAATTCACAAGAGAGTTGAAAAATATTTAAAGGCAGCTTTTTCTTTTTTAAAACACCTCAGAAGAAACTGCTAAGTGAAATAATAAATTATTTTAGTTGACCTGAGCTTCTTTAACCATGTTTATATTTTGGTCAGCTGGAAGGCATTGTGATAAATGCAAAATTATTATCATTAAATTACTTAGCCACAATCAGTATCTCATCCCCACACAGTCACTTGCTCATCTCCCCCAGGAGGGGAGAGAGAATGGGGAAGGTAAAAGTGAGAAAATTTGTGGTTTGAGACAGATACAGGTAAACAGGTAAAGAAAAGCACAGATGGAAGCAAAAAAAAGTAAAGAATTAATTCACCACTTCCTATTGGCAGGCACATGTTCAGCCATTTCTGGAAAAGAAGGGCTCCGTCTCACATTTAACAGTGACTTGGGATGACAAGTATCATCACTTCAGGTTTCCTCTCCTTGCTTCTTCCCCAGCCTTTTATGCTGAGCATGACACTATATGCAGTGAGATATCCACTGGGACTGTTGGAATCAGCTGTCTTGGCTGCATTGCCTCGAAAATTCTTGTTGGTTCCTGGCCCCCTCTGGTGAGATGGGATGAGAAGCAGTAAAAGACTCAACTCTGTGCTAGTACTGCTCAGCGATAGTGAAACTATTCCTGTGTTATCAACACTATTTTCAGCACAAATCCAAACACAGAGCCCATAACAGCTATTGTGAAGAAAATTGTGAAGAAAATTAACTCTACTCTAACCAAAATCTGCACATATATTATGATAAAAAATTGATTATATCTTCTGGTATTAGATTTTTGTTAGAAATTATGCCAGCAGGTAGAAGGAGGTGATTCTTCCCCTCTGTTCTTTTCTTTGGGGACCCCACCTCTAGTACTGTGTTCAAGTCTGGAGGCCTCAGCATAAGAAAGATGTGAACCATCTGGTGTGAGTCCAGAGAGGAGCTACAAAGATGATTAGAGAGCTGGAACACCTCTGCAGTGAAAATAGGCTGAGAGAGTCGTGTTGTTCAGCCTGGAGAAGAGAAGGCATCAAGTAGACATAATTGCAGACTTCCAGTATTTAAAACGAGACAACAGGAAAGGTGGGAAGGGATACTTTATCAAGTAGTGTTCTGACAGGACAAGGGTAATGGCTTTCAACTGAAAGAATTAGATTAGGTATTACTGTGAGGCTAGTGAGGCACTGGAACTGGTTGATCACAGAAGCTGTGGATGCCCCACCCGTGAAGTGTTGAGGTGCTGAAAAATCTCGTCTAGTGAAAGGTGTCCATGACAATGGCAGCAGGGCTGGAACTAGATGATATTTGAGGTCCCTTCCAAATCAAACCATTTTATGATTTACACTCTATTTGATTATTAAAGTATTGAATATTCAGGGTTATTAATTAATACTGTCGAGAATTAAAAGTTTAGACCATCCCCAACACAAAGTAAATTGGGAGGAGGGGGTGGGGGTTGGGCTTTATTCTCTGTTTGCTTGAGATTTCCCTATATCAATGACTTTCCTCGGGAGTAATTTACTGGTCATTGTTACTTTTTGATTTCAAAACTTTAATAAATCTGAGCGTGTAGACCCAAGTAGAGTTCCACTCTGTCTGCTTTCCTTATATTCTTTAATAAAGTATGCTTTCCTTTCTGATATTTAAGAATACTGGCACAGTAAGTTACTTTTCCTGAAGTGGAAGGGAATTTGCACTAGAATTACGTAAGTTAATTTTGAATAAATTTTCTCAAAAATAAACCACACTATTTTCCCATCAACATAAGCAAATGTCCTAAACCTCAAATTTTCAGGTTCATAGTAATTTATCTGCTTCCTATTGGTAAGGACACTAATCAGACTATTAGACTCTCTAATAGTCTGATAATTTGAAGTAAGACAATTATAGTTGCTAACTTGTGTGATTGCTAAGTTTACTCAGGCAGTGGTCAAACCTCTGTGATAACAACCACTGTCACCCAGAATGCAAGTGCCAGGCTGTGACAGGAACTTTCATTTCATATTTCTACTTTTACAGTAGCACAGACTTTTACTTTCTTCTTTTTTTCTTTTCTTAATAAGAAAGATGATTTAAAAGCCTGTAGTGTTAAGGATTAATCTATGTTTCTTCATTACTTTCTACCACTATTTATTTTCTGTATGTTCTACATCAACACCCTTAATTTATCTTTTTTTTTTTTTTTTTTTTTATAATTTCCTTTAAACAGTTACTGAAAAAACCCACTAAATTAGAAATGTTTCTGAGTGCCCTTTGTTTCTGATCTGGGGCTATTTCAAAGTCATTAACTTGCCAAATTAATGCAGCTGGAAAGCACTAATTCCAGTGGTGCTTCTTTCAGTCACCTTGTGATAGTAAACCTACTGTGCAGAACATGAATCAGATATATGCTGATTTGATCCAGGAGATTTTAGTTCTCAGGGGTCTAATGGTGCCACATCCAGCTGTCAGCCAGTCACTGGTGGAGTTCCACAGGGGTCAGTGTTAGGAACGGCACTGTTCAAGATCTTTATTGATGATATAAATGAGGGAATTGAGTCAATCATCAGCAAGTTTGCAGATGATAACAAGCTGGGGGCAAATGTCGAGCTGCTGGAGGGTAGGAGGGCCATTCAGAGGGACCTTGACAAGCTAGAGAAATGGGCAGACTCCAACAGTATGAGATTTACAACACTAAGTGCTGGGTTCTCCACTTTGGACATAAAACGCTATGCATCACTATCAGCGGGGGGACGAGTGGCTNTATTATGAGTTGGAAGGGACCCACAAAGATCATCTAGTCCAACTCAGCATCTAACGCCCGTGCAGAGACCGAATGCACATCCCAGGGTGGTAAACACACACCTAGTTCCCTCACATTCTAACAGGCCATTCCGGGCCAGAAAGGACCCAGGATCATCCAGCCCTACACCCCCTAGCTAGATCATGTCACTAAGCTCCTCATCGAGTCTTCTCTTAAACACCTCCAGGGACAGCGACATCACCACCTCCCTGGGCAGTCCATTCCAATGTGCAATCACTCTCTCTGTGAAAAACCGCGTCCTAACATTAAGTTTAAACCTTCCCTGGCGTGGTTTGAGGCCGTGCCCACTCGTTCTGGCGTCGTCAGCCTGAAAGTAGAGGTCCACACTCACCTGACAGCAACCTCCCCGCAGGTAGTTATAAACGGCAATGAGGTCACCTCTGAGCCTCCTCTTCTCCAGGCTGAACAACCCCAGTTCCCTGTGTGCAATACTATACATGCACTTCAAAATGTGAGGCACTTGAGGTTTGAAACCATCATTTAAAGACAATATGAACTTTTGTATTTGCTCTTATTTAAGAGGGAGGAAAAATTATTTAGATCTGTGAGGATTCAGAGGTCTTTTGGTACTATAAATAGTTGCTGCATGCTTTTAAAAACAACATCCCTTGTAACCATGTGTGCTGTTTAAGAAAATATGTATTTTACAAAGGGAGCATATCTTTTAGGGTACTGTAACAGAAATTTCATGCACAAAGGGGCCCTCTGCCTGAATGTGAGGTTCTTCCAGCCCTCTGATGTAAAGTAAAATCAAAATTACATTCAGAAAGAGTCCCAGGTGGAGAAGTAAAGACAGCTTGGAGATATTATTTTTTTCACACACTGTTACTGCTTTTCAGAAGGTTTCAATGCACAATACCACTCACTGAATGAGAAATGCTACATTTCTTATTCAAACCAATCTTTTAAGATCAGAGGAGCTATCGTATTTGAGTGAATAACCTTATCTTGACAGACCAGCTAGTAACCCTAGTAACCTACTGTAGGATACTCTGTACTTCAATAAACACAGGTTGAGATCACCATCCCTTGCTTTTAGCTCATTCTCTCCAGCATAAAGACATCTGTGTTACAATCAATAATGAGACTGGTCAATCAGGTGTAACTGTCTTTAGCAAGTACAGGATAAACTCTGGAGTGTTTCATAGCAAAGTAGGTCATAAATAGAAGAGGAATGAAGTGGGGAAGATACAGGAATAAACCAAAAAGACCTTTATTGCCTCTTGGAGATATATTCTACTTAACGGCTAATGTCTTTATAAGCTAAAAGGAAATTAGAAAATATTGGTAGGTAGACCTTTTCTGACTATACACCATAGCAGACAAATCTCAACTCCTCAAATAAGAAGCAGAACTATTTGATCATTGTTATGTAGTAATACCTGTCTGACAGAAGACTGAAGTACATTTTTTGTCCTATGAAGACTAGTTCATGCTTTTTCAGCTGCCCGATGTGTTCTGGATATTGATGTACAGTTTGAAGTTTTAGATGAACAAAACAGGATAAGGATCAAAATGGAAATTATGTAAAGAAAGCATTCTTGCAAATTTTATTGGAACAAATTTTTATTTCTTAATTAACTTAGTCATTAAGCTCACACTTCAGGTTCTATGAGGTCAGCTTTGGTAAATTAGAGGGATGAGGAAAAATATTTGTAAAGTTTCTAAGATTGTTTCACTCGATTAGAAGCAATTTTAGAAACTTAGGTCTAGAAGTCTATTGAAAATAAAATATAGTCAATGAAGAGTAACAGGTAACTATAGATCCTTAGAGGTTGATATATACATATATATAGATATATATGATGAAGTCATAGCGCCTGTGACAAGTTATTTTTAGAAGAGAGGAAAACAAGTATCAGCCATACTAAGAAAAGATTTCTATGTTAGGAGAAAAATTAAAGCCAAAGCAGCATAAAAATGTGAAAAAGGGGAGACACTTGGCTAAATCAGTGTCCCATACTTGCTTAACCATATCACCTCTTCACTGACAGTGACCTTTTTTATAAACATGTTCCTACAGCTGATTCCAAGTGCAGAGGGTGAAAGGGACAAGAAGCGCTTCATTTGCTGGTTATTATGCTTCAAGCAAAAGGTACAGCTTCAAGACAGAGCAGCCTGAGTTTCCATTTTGTAGAAAATGAAGAAGTGGCAGAGTAAAGCAGAAAATTTTAAATCTCTATGAAATCTTGAAACTATCGCAACCAGATGAAATGCTACAGACTTACACTGGGTCTGTCTGAGCCCACAGCAGTCCTCGCAATGCTGTGCCTTGGAAGGGTGTTGATAACACGCAAGTGTTTTGACTACAGCTGGGCACACTGCCCCTTCCCCCTAACTGAGGATGAGATTCTAGGAGGGCACAGGAGCAGGCCAGCTGACCCAGACTGACCAAAGGGATATTCCATACTATATGACGTCAGTTCAGATATAAAAGCTGAGGAAGGGAGCAAGGATGGGGGGGGGGCATTAATTGTTCTGGATGACTACTTCCCGAGATGTGTAAGAGCCCTACTTCCCTGGATGTGGACACTTCTGCGGATGGGGAAGAAGAGATTAGTTCTTTTGCTTTGCTTCTGTATGGGCTTTTGCTTTGCTTCATTTGTGCTATATTAAACTGCCTTATTCCAAACCACCCTTTGTATATCATCTTATTATTGGGACTGAGTGACCATTCGGGCCCCTGGCATCCAGCCATGGTAAAACCCGTTACAAGACTGCAAATTGCTCTGGGCTGGAAATGAGAGTACTTTAGTAATATGATTAACAAAAAGTATTTATTATCTTTTTTCTCCTAGATCTTTGCTCTTCTTTTGCTGCATTTTGGTACCAAGGGAGAATAAACACAAAGAGAATTCACAGGTCATCTGTGGTCACAATTAGACCAATCTGAAGGAAACCTAGCACTGCTTATTTTAAAAGTTTGTGTGAATAACTGTCATTAACAATGAGGAAAGAAAAATAAGTTAAATAACAGTTTTTAACTTACTATTCTTATCCTCAATGGTGTCCACACGTCAGAAACATTCTTTTGTTTTTAACTGGGGGAGTATTACTTTTGCAAACATTCCATTTTATTTTCATGAACACCTTACCAAATTTATTTTTCTGACATTTATATAGGACCAGAAAATAAACCTATCTTCACACTGTCATATTCTTGTTTCAACTTTTCCTATAGGGAATGCTTTCTTATTTCCATTTTCCAGCTAAGTTCACTTTCTCCAATTCAGATTAAGCAAAAAAAAAAAAAAGACAGAGATGGAAAAGTATAATTGACTTAATTTAGTTTAATTAATTGCAAGAGAATGGAGACAATTAGTTAATACATCTTAATGAATTGAATTATGAAATGCATTTCTCTCAATGGAAGAAAATGATCCCTGTAATGAGAAAAGCGGTTATGGAACAAAAAAAAAAAAAAGAAAAAAAAGAAACAGCAGACTGTTTTTTCTCCGTATTAGGCTGACCAACTCAAAACAACTAGAATATTACAAATGCATCATGTACTCTGTGGTAGCATCCAAAGTCCTGCAGGTGAAGTCTGCTTGACTAGGTGAGTTCTAGGGGAATTCAACACCACAAAATTACCGAATTTCTGAAAATAATTGTCAGTCTTAATTCAGCTTTTTAAGGTATATTAGTCAGTAATTGCAAACATGTGGGTTTCAGAACCTAAGTAAAATAGGGAAAGAAATATATACTAAACCCAAATCTCTAGCCAGTCAAGCCATTTTATATATCAGAATAATAGGATAATAGACAAGGGAAAATGCACTTATACTTGAAGAAGGCACACTTGCTGGTCTACTCACTGCTTAAAAGGAGAAGAAACTTTTTGCTCTTAGTTATGCACTTTCTTCATGAGATGTAGAAAGTGCTTTTAATACAATTTCACTTATACATAATAAGTAGAAACAACAACATGCAAAATCATATTGCATAACTATCAGAATGAAACTGAAAATCTATTTTGTATTCAAGTGACTGTCTCATTGGTATCAACTGAAGAGAGAAGTGACAGTCTGCATAGCCTATGCTTCAAGCAATTGCAGCTTGCATTGCAACATCCAGCACAGAACAAAACCTCTATGATCCCCTTTTTAATGCCCTTCCAAACAGCCTTCTGCTTACTATTAATTTATCACATGCAAAATGAGCTTACAGTCACATCAGAGAAAGATTTCTGCCTATATGCCTGAGATGAATTTCATACAGAGGGCTAAAATCAAACATGTGTGAGGTTTGTAGAAATGGCATCACAATATTTCCAAAAGAAATTACAGAACTTTGGCGAAGTGTGTTACATTTGGAATTATCTAGATGGTGCTAAAAGCTACTTACGTATTGCTTAAGCTAAGGTGACCAGAGGCAACAGTATTTTAGGTTAGAGGTGAGAATAAACTGGATCATTTTGTTTGACTGGCATTTTGATGTCTGACGTTGATGAGAGGCAGTAGAATAACTAAAGTGAAACAAAACAGTTTCAGTGTTCAGAACAGTGGAAAAATACAACACTAGGACAATCACTACTTTGTGTAGATATTGTCAGCTGAGCAGTAAGACCTGAACACCTCTTGAGATTTCAGAGGAGATGTCTAAAAGTGTCTAGGAGGAGATAACAATTTTCACTATGTCAATTGCATTTGGTTACTTAAGAATATAGTTCATGATCAGTTTTCTATCATAAATGATGTACAGAGATTAATCAAATTATTAAAAAACCTGTCCTGACTTTCAAAGTCACTTGTCTTGCATAGGATTTACATGGGTGACAAAAAAAGGGAAAGATCATTTAAAAAATTTGGTAGCATAATGTTTCTTCAGGTCAAATTGAAGTAGATGGATGAAACAAATAAAAGGAAACTAGATATTAATTAGCTATCTGTCCTAGTTTGGGTTTTTGCTGCTCTGTCAGCGAGGGGGCTAACAGCTCAGCTCTGGCCTGGGCCTCAGTTTCTGCCATGGTCTTCAAGGTTATAGAGACAGAGACGTCTCTGTGAATGATCATATTCGGGAGAGAATTAAAAAAAACTCAGTAGCAAGATGTAGGGCACTGGTTCAGAACCTGCATCGAGAGGCTGAAAGCCTGAAGGCCCCCAGGCCCACGAGAGAAGGGGTAGGAATNGGGGGAAAAGGTTGCCTTTTAAAATGATGCTTCCTTTGCAGTTCTTATCTTGTTAGTTAGTAAATAAATCCTTTATATGCTTTACTTGTAGTTTGCCTTGCTTTTTTTGCCTGTGACCAGTTTTATTTTCCAGTTATTCTCCTCCAGGAGAGGTTGTGGTGAACCTCTGGCATCCAGCCAGGGTCAAACCACGACACTATCATATTTAAAAAAAAAAATTCTACTTATCTTTTAACAATGCACACAGCTGCCATGTCATAGACACATATTTATATGTATATATACATGTCAACAGTGTTAAGAAACAAGCCCTATGTTTTGAATGGCAAGTACTAAAGCTCTTCCTGGTATAATCTCATCCCAGTCAGTACCTTTCTCTTTGAAATAGAGCATGGCTCAGCTACATATTCTTTTACAGAAATCTGTTTCTATCCAGGAATAAACCCAGGTGCCAGCAGAAGTCACTAAATGTTATTCTGGCATTATCCTTCAAATATTCTGCTCAAGATTCTTTGGTCTTAAGCTAGTCAGACTTCTCGAGCAGAACCTAGTAAAAATCAATCAGTACTGCACTAAGTAGTGTACTGCTGGTGGAACTGGTTGGAAATTTCCTGCTATAGTATCTTTCAACAGAAAAAAATAAAATTATGATAGGGAAAATTGTGCATGAAATCTATGTGATAGAAGAAAATTGGAGTATGAACTTATACACCCTAGGTAAAATTGAAACAGCTTAGGCAGAGATAATTCATTTCCAGCCTCTTCTCTCCTTCAGAAAAGAGAGATGATTTGGTTCAAGCCAAAATGTTCATTTGGCATGGTCCTGATTATCGGACAGGTTTGAATTAGATCTGCTCTAAACCCTCTGCTCACAGTAGTTGTAACAGTCTCTCATGTGCCCTTACAGAAAGCTAAGTTGTTACTGCTACAACAATAAGCAGGAGACAGTGGACCAGGCCACATCTTACAGACAACAGCATTATTTCTTGGTAATGGATCATTAAAGAATACCTAGAGGATGAATTTTGGCCCTGTTGGTAGTATTTCTTGTTCATAAATTCATGTCCTGTTCAGTAGGGGGAAGATCACAGTATCAGAGTATAGATAAGGCTGGAAACGACCTTGAAGATCATCTAGTCCAACCTATAGCCCAACTAACCTATCATCTACATCTAGATCATATTGCTCAACACCTCATCCAACCTACCCTTAAATACCTCCAGGACTGGTGAGTCAACCACCTCTGTGGACAATCCATTCCAAATCTAGATCACTCTTTCAGTAAAAAACATTTCCTCATATCAAGTCGAAACTTTCCCTGCTGAAGCTTAAGATGATTGTCTTGGTGTGTGTAATTCAATGTGCACAGTTTTGTGATCACCAGTTATATTATGTTAGTTTAAACATGATTTAAATTGATGTTTTTCATCCTTGTACTTTTTACTAATGCCAGAAAAAGTTATATAGATAAATGTTTTGCTATAAAAACTAGCATATCCAGATTTAGGATTAACTCTATTCTTTTTGTTGTTGTTGTTCTGAAGGGCGTGCTGAAAACATTTACCATTCCAAACTCATCTCTCTCACACACACTCTCTCCCTTGTTTGCTGGGGGTTTTTTAGGTTTGGCTTTTTTCCTCCCCTTTTCTTCCAAGAACAAAGGAGATAAAAGTTACATTCTCCTGTGAAACTGAAAGAAATATATATTCCATTCTTTGGATTCATGGTCACATTTCATGTATGTATAAATAATTTAGCCAATAGAAAAAACCTTTTATTTAGTAAAATAGGAATTGGGAACCTGTTAATTAGGTAGTTTAGGTGTTATACTACAAACTTCAAACATCAGTTGATACCAGAACTATAATATCGTAAAAGTATGTTTGATCGAGTAAAAATGCAGTTTGGAAACACAGTCTGAATATAGTGAGAATATATAAAATGCTGTCATAGTTAAAATGGGTCTAATATTCATTTGAAGATTTGTAATTTCTGCCTGAAGAGTCTGAAAATGTCCATTGAGTTTTCAGTAGTACTGAGCAGGAAACTATTAAAACAGATTTCAGTATGATGATCACAGGACCACAGGAAGTGAGTCCCTTCCGAGTTGGAAGGGACACATGGATTATTGAGTCGAACCCCCAAGCAAACGCCTACCCAGGGATTGAACTCAAAACCCAGGAGCAATGGGCACACACTCTGTCAATCCGAGACTCCCATTATCAAGACTATGTCGCTGTGTTCCTCATCCAGTCTTTTCCTAAACACCTCCAGGGATGGTGAGTCCATCACATCCCTGGGCAGACCATTCTAGTGAGGGATCACTCTCTCTGTGAAAAAGCTCTTCCTAACATCCACTCCACCATGAGCAAGTTTGCAGATGATACCAAGCTGGGGGCAAATGTTGAACTGCCAGAGGGTAGGAGGGCCCTTCAGAGGGACCTTGACAGGCTGGAGAGATGGGCAGGCTCTAACAGTATGAGATTTAACAAGACTAAGGGCCGGGTTCTTCACTTCGGACACAACAACCCCATGCACCGCTATCGGCAGGGGGAGGAGTGGCTTGAAATTAGTGAGGTGGAGAAGGACTTAGGTGTACTGATTGACAGGAAACTCATTATGAGCCAGCAGTGTGCCCANGAGGAGCTTAGTGACATGATCTAGCTAGGGGGGGTAGGACTGGATGATCCAGTGGGTCCCTTCCGGCTCGGAGTGGCCTGTTAGACTGTGAGGGAACTAAGTTTGTGTCTACCGTTCTGGGTTGTGCGTTCGGTCTCTGTACGGGTGTTAGATGGTGAGTTGGAGTAGATGATCCTTGTGGGTCCCTTCCAACTCACAATATTCTGTGAATCTGTGAATCCTGTGTTATATGGGGGATGGAACGAGATATGCTGTAACGTTCTCCCCGGCATGGAGGGACAGAACAAGAGATGCTGTGAATCATACAGGTCTGTCATTGCAACATTACACACTTCCTGGCAAAAGGCCACTCCAGACGGACCTTGTCTTGGACACTTCTTTGGACATATGTGGCAGAGAAAGACAGACTGGGACAGAGGAGGGGGTGAGGGGTAACATCTAGTATAAAACATGGCCTCTTAACAACTGGACTTTGGAAGCCTCTCCCACTGAAGAATCGACGACGATCTGTAGGGACGCCTTGAGGACGCGGTCTTCTGGTGGTAGCTATATATTCTTTTTGTCTCTCCCTTTCTCTTTACCTTTCCTATCTCACTTTCACCTATTGTGCTCCTGCTTTACGAGGACATAATAAAGCTTCACTGTTTGACCAAAGCTAAACTCCTTTTTGGAATTTTCTTTTGCACTTTGAGATTCAGAAAATGAACCATAATGCATCCAGCCTTGCTGGGTGGACCTTGACACCTGCTGCCAGCTGGATGTGGCACCGTTTACCAACACCCTCTGTGCTTGTCCATCCAACCAATTTCTAACCCAATACGGAATGTTCCTATCTAACCCACGCTTGTAGATTTTCTTAGGAACNCTTTCATCACCCTTGGATGGATTCCCTCAGGTCCCATCTTTGTGAGGATCCAAGGCACTCAGCAA
>WEKX01001724.1:108564-139845 GCA_013390025.1 Pitta sordida | reverse complement strand
TAGGTTGGTGTTATGCTCTGCGATGTGCTCTCGGTCTCTTTACGGGTGCTAGATGGTGAGTTGGACTAGATGATCCTTGTGGGTCCCTTCCAACTCATAATATTCTGTGATTCTGTGATTCTGTGTATGTGTATCTGAAAATTTCACTGCAAAAAGGCCTTGAAGTGTTTTTAACTCATCTGTTTACACAGATAATGCAGAGATCATCTTTCTAAATACTCACATAATCTGGAATGCTTTTAAAAATATATGTCTGTATCCTATAGGTCTTTTCTCACAGTGTATTAGGTCACTGAAAGCCTCTTGTAAGTAGGTTGCCAAAAATCTGTAGTCCCTTGTAACGGCTTGCAAATCTTTCCAAATAGTTAATGTATTTAAAATATATTACTGTAATATGACAGTTAAGGATAATATATCATTGTAATTAATTTTTGTTTCTGGAAATACCCCTCCTAAAAGAAACTCTCCAAAAGGTAATATTTTTGTCAATCAGTGACTCTTTAATCATTTGTTATGTAATTCTGTGCTCATCCATGGAAAGCAAAAGTGAGAATATCATAGTCCAAGGGCTGAAAGCTGGAAGGATGATATGTGTTTTGATTGACCATGGCTGATGCCAAAGCCTCATATTTACAATTCCAGAGCGTGTGGAGGGCAGGATAGAGTTGTCACTGACATCACCGTCATATTTACAATTAGTAAACATGCTTCTTGTGCGTTCCAATGACTTAGGAATGGGAAAATTTATTATGACTTTGAACAAAATCTACTGAAAATTTTCTGAAAAATGCTTGATTGGAAGTGTGACAAATGGAAGACATTTAGAATTTTTCCAGAGAGATTTTTCAGATGTTGGGCAGATGTTATTGTTTGCTGACCTAGGACTTTGCAGAATGACAGAAAATAATTTGAAGCTCTAACAAAACATTGATTACACACACTAAATAGCCCTGGTAGAGTATTTCCCTTATGGGTTGCGCTTCCAGGGTTATGGTTAAACGAGCACCCGGTGTCATCAAACATACCGAAGGTGCCTTTGCCACTCTGAGGGGATGATCCTAGCATTTAAATAATGATTTACTGATGCTTTTATTAGAACAATTATTGGTTATTTCAGACTTGAAATGGGCAGATTAAGCTCTGTGAACCTCACAGCTGAAACCTCACAACACTGGCAATTTTCAGTGATTAAAGTAATTTACTTTATCTATAAAATGTAAAGATATTTCATAATAGCCATACAGCAAGTACAGGGAGGTGTAGTTTTCCTGGAGATAATCAGACCTCTGGGGATAAAGGGTCCTGGCTGCACCTCATACATTGCGAGACCCAGAGGGCTTTATTATCTGATGATTACCACACCCCCATTTCCATGTCTTTTTGCTTAATTAATCACAGTAACATTATTGCCCAACTTCAGACAACAAAAATAATGAGAGAGGCTTTAAAAGATTCAAAGACTAAAGGAAAAACAAGAGATCCCATAGGAAAGTACCCATAGTGAAACTGAGGTTTACAAATCACTGAAATCTATTAGAAATGATGCTTACATTTTGTAAAGTGCCTTCCTTAATATAAATATAATTGTGTTTTAAATATTGTAAAAGTGTATATACAATATAAAACATGTTCTGGTCAGAGGAGATGAGGTTTTGTTACTAGGATAGAAAAACCTTCAAAATATTCCAGCCATAGCACTGAAGGCTATAGCCACTTGTTATTTTCTTGTGCAAGCTTGCAATATCCAGTGTATTTTTCCTTATTCAGTCTAAGTGCAGTCTCATGTACACTCTTAAGCCTTTTCTGCCTTTCTAAACTATCAACTAATCATGTAGTGACAGTCATAAACCTACAGTAAATTCTTCAGGTCTGACTTGTCAGAAGTGACTTCTGAAGAAGCTCATATACTTAAAATTCCACCATATTCTAATCATCTCTCCTATTAGTGTATTTTTCTCTGCCAAAATTACAGTATAATTGTCTGTAAAATAGGTGCCTGATTTTTAAAATTTGAGTGAAACATAATTAGTTCACATGTTGATGCTTTTCCTTACATTTGTAATATTAGTTTAGGTTGTAGACAGGAGTCTTATATTGTAGCTCTGGATACAATAGCTTTCAGAGAAGGTTTTAACAAAAGCTACATATCACTGAATTCCTCCTGATTATACATTTAAAAAATCTTGTTGCTTTTCATAGGACTCATTAAATATTTCTGATATTTTGGGTGAAATAAGGACAATCTTTTAATAGCCACCCACTAGTAATTTTGAAGTTATAAAAGATACAAGTCAAGGAAATGAAGTTTTCTTGAGTTTTGAGATATCCAGATCTTGTCTATTAGTCAAAATATACCAGATCTGCAAACCAAAGTCATGCAGCTGTATGCTTTCCAAAATGAAAGCTAATAGAAGAGGAGGATTGTGCTTCGAAACCTGCTTCAGAATTCTAGTCATCAGCTGTTTCAGAATTCTAGAATTCAGTGTCTGAGGCATAGGTAGCCTAAATTGAAAGACAAAATGAGTTTTCAAATAGTGCTTTCACCTTTTCACTCAAACATAAGTGTGTTTAAGTGCATATGTGTGGGTGGACAATTCCTGAGTTGTCCTTGGGTCTGAGCAGGACGTGTTGACTTACCTCATTTAGACAGTCAGCTAACTAAGATTTAGTGGTCAGGAGGAAGCCTTGATTATTTCTCCCAATGATTTTTGTGCTCCATCTATTTTACGTGGAGGAAAAGCCTTCTGTTTTGTAATTCACTGTAATAATATTAAACCGCTTTTGTCTCATAGTGAGGTTAAAGATGGCCTGTAATCCCATCATTGGAGGAATGAATAGGGAGATTAGAACAATTTTATGTATGTACTGCAGCAATATCCCTTTCTTTAAAAGTCAATCATACAGTGTATTTAAAACTTCTCCCTGATATGTTTGAATACTGCTTCTTAATTCATCATCTTTGAGAGGAGTAAAAACCACAATGTGCTAGGGTAGTTCACAGGTCCACAGGTTATTCTGAGTTGGAAGGGACCCACAGGATCATCTAGTCCAACTCCCAAGAGAATGCCCACCCAGGGATCAGGCCCACAACTGTGGAACCACAGGCAACATGCTCTATCCATCCAAGCCTCCCACCCTCTAGACCATGTCACTGAACTTCNCCAAAGTGAAGAACCCATCACTTAGCCTTGTTAAATCTCATATTATTGGAGTCTGCCCATCTCTCTAGTCTGTCAAGATCCCTCTGAAGTGCCCTCCTATCCTCTGGCAGTTCAACATCTGCTCCCAGCTTGGTATCATCTGCAAACTTGCTGATGATGGACTCGATTCCCTTGTCCATATCGTCAATAAAGATGTTGAACAGTGCTGGGCTTAACACTGACCCCTGTGGGATTCCACTGGTGACTGGCTGCCAGCTGTATGTGGCACCATTCACCAACATCCTCTGAGCCCATCCATCCAACCAATTCCTAACCCAACATAAAATGTTTCTATCTAGTCCATGCTCTAATAGTTTCTCCTGAAGCTTATGATGTTGTTAGTATACTGCAGAGTCTGTGATTCCTCTGGTGACAGATAGTTTCTTAATTTAAAAACCTGTTGTTTTTTGGTGCCAAGGATCTCAGCAGCAGACACATCAGATAGATAACATGGTAGGTATTTCATACCTAGTTCAAATTGGGATCATCCTTAGATATCCCTGTTTGGTAGACATTAAAGAGAATATCCATCCAGGAAAGATTTTGCTGTGTTCTTGGCTCTAAAACATGGTCTTTGACATGATGACACTTTTTTGGGTCAATGTATTTGTGACTGTCTTAGCTTGGTAATGAAAAAGTTTATTTTTTGCTTTTGTGTGAGGTATATTGTCATGCTAGAGAAACAACATGAACCAAATAAATAAGAATAAATATCTAACCATGAAATCTCTATGTGGACCACCAAAACCTCTAACATTTGTATAGAATATGTTCCATTTTATAACTCTATTTCACATCTGGATTTTAATGAGCATCTAGAATGAAAGATCAATGAAGAAATAAGTCATCTCAGAAGTACACTTCACACTTGTTTGAACTAATAATTTTAAATCTTACAGAGAAAAGGAAATAATCTAAATTGCATAAGAATAATGTTCTCAAAAACTTTAAGGTGTGCTAGAGACAACATGGAGAGGTTTGTAAGCCACTCACACTACATACACATTGGATTTCAGTGAATAATGTGGGTTTAGTCGCTGAAATAGAACCAAAAATTGATAAAATACCCATCAGACCAGCCATAACAATCAGCCAAAAAAATCCAGAAGAAATTACTCTCTGTTTTGAGAAATGCACATCCAGAATTTTTGTTGTTAATTTCTTATACCATTCACATCTCAGTAGTTTTCAAATTACTATAATCTCTAACTTAATGCTTTCCAGTGACATTAATGTTTATATTTTGAAATTTACTATCATTCAACTCCAGAAAAAAAAATTCTTTCATGTCCATTATTTTTGTACCAAATGAGTTAATTTTTAAATGTGATTTTAAAACTTAAAATATTTATGTAGATATTTGTTGCAGAATACACCTCTATTCTTCAAACTCTATAAGTTTGCGGATTTTCTATAGGAAATAGTAAGTATATTGTTAAAATGATTTTGCCCCAAACCATACTTTTGTATGAAAACATATCCGATTAAACTCTGATTCATGGATTAAGATCTATGGTAAATTTCCAAGGAGACCACTGATTTCTGAATCCTCCCATGTACTGTTTGTTGGTTCAAAGACTATGTGGATAGTTTTGTGTTCCTCCCTCTACAGATGTCCTTATGTCTCAAAACCTTTTTCAGAAAGCTCAAAGCACAGCTGGTGCAAACCCTTTTCTCTATCAGAGCCTTCCCCTGACAAGATGTACTGAAGCAAGTATTTGAAAAAGATCTGGGATCCTGGATCCTAAAACACCTACAATGTTTTCTGTTTTCAGACTGGAAAAGTGTTGATTTTCCACTGTCAGCTAGGATAAAAATCTGATAATGATATAATGCATTTTCAGATTTTCATATGGATTTTTCAGTGATTGTTGAGTTGGTGATGAAAATATTAGGCATCTTATAAAACTCCATCTGTGTGGTCTCAAATACTTGTTTTCTTATTCCCAAATTACCATGTATATAATTCTGATTCAAAAGTTTTTCCCAATGCCTAGACATTGGAATTTATTCTTTCAAGGAAAATGGTTCATCTTGACCTTTGGCTACATATGGAATTAGATCCATGTTGTTTTTCTTAACACAGGTTCTCCAGCAAACACAATAGTCTGGACCAGAAGTTAGTAATCTAGTAAGGTTACTGTGCTGCTTTCCTTCTGTTGGCTGTAGTTCAGTGTTTTCTGGCTTAATCAAAGTGTTATAAAAGACCAAATTAATTTAGGGCTTAGGGTTATGTTCAGAAGGGGAAAATTGGTGGAACTAGGGAAAAATAAGAAAGTACTTCCCCCCATAAATTTACAGATGTGGAATCATTGTGAATGAAGCTCTTTCAGAAATCTTAGTCGTATGTAAGTTATACTTAGAACCCAAGTGCCTTAACCCTCTTTATTTTTCTCTGAATATAATTGACAGACCCAAATGTCCACTTTCAACTGATAATTTAAAGTCTAGTATCAGAGAGCAGAGTAATGGATAGAAATTCATACAATCACAGTTACTGCAGCTTTTTACAAAATACAGCACCATGAAAGATATGCAAATTGTCCATAATTATACTTTTAGATGGTTACTTAAATACCTGTCTTTTTCACACTACAGGCACAAAGTTAATATACCTCAGATATGCTAATAAAAACAAATGTCTGTGGTTTCTGGCAAAATAAAAGCTCCAGTAGTTTGCTATGTGTGCTATATACAACTCTTAGGCATGTCACGATGCCTACCGAGATGAGCTTGAATAAAGCTGCTACAGTATAAAGATTAAGGCTATTTTATATTCTTTGATTTTTATTTAAATGCTCCTTGCATTTCAATTACTGTATTACTAATTTTAGCTAATATATTAATACAAGTGTCTCAGCTATTTATACATACAATATGAAACCTAAGCAAAATATCAGAAAGGGTGTATGTTTCTGTAACTCTGTAACATGTACTGTTTCTTCTATATAGTAGGTTTGTTCTCAGTAGTCAATAGAATTTGCAAAGTTATTTACAGTAAGAACTGACTTTAGACGTATCTTTTCAGAATCTCCTTAATTAAATTATATGGTTAATGAGAACCTAGAATTCTCTCCCCATTTAATTTCAGAGGTTGTCACTTAAATCCAAAGTGACTGATGCTCCTTACAGCAGTCTCTACTTCTTTAAACAACATTACTGTGAAAACAGTTTCAACTCTGTCAAGATTAATGGTGATGGAATCTGACCCTCTGAAAATGAGAAATTAATTTTCGTAAAAATTAACAGATTCCAAGGATGTGAGGATTGTTGCCTTTTTACTAGCTATTCTTGTTAGTGTATAGGAAAACCATGCCTCTGACTTTAGAGTATTCCATCACCAATGTATGAGGTACTTGTAACAAGTAGTGGATTACTGAATTCAGGATAATAAACTGAGTCTGAGTCTGCTCCTTGTACACTCCAGACCTGAAGATCTGAACTTTCAGTTTTGATCTAATTTGTAATCGACCTTCACAGAATCACAGAATTAATAAGGTTGGAAAAGACCATAGAGATCATCAAGTCCAACCTATCGCCTGTTACCTAACCTAACCTGTTACCTAACCTGTTGTCATCCTGCTAACTTACTTCTAGCACAACATACCTAAATTCTGTCTTTAGTTTTATTCTTATTCTTCTGAAAGTACTACAGAATCACAGAATATTCTGAGTTGAAAGGGACCCACAAGGGTCATTGAGACCAAGCAAGTGAATGCCCATACAAGGACTGAACCCATAACCCTGGTGCCATGAGCACCATGTTTTATCTATCTGAGATAATCTCAGGGTCATGTCTTCATAATTTTTTTTAATTTATTTTTTTAATAGCCTAACTCCTCATCCCATCATCCTGTTATCTAGACCATGTCACTGAGTTCCTCATCCAGTCTTTTCTTAAACATTTCCAGGAATGGTGACTCCACCACCTCCCTGGGCAGACCATTCCAATGAGAGATCACTCTCCCTGTGAAAAACCTCTTCCTAACCCAGCCTAAACCTCCTCAAGTGTAGCTTAATGCCATGTCCTCCTGATCTGGTGTTGGCAGCCTGAGAGAAGAGATTCGCACCCACCTGACTGCAACCACCCCTCAGGTAGTTATAAACAGCAATCAGGTCACATCTGAGCCTGCTCTTCTCCAGGCTGAGCAATCCCAACTCCCACAGTCGCTCCCCACAGGGTTTGTTCTCCCATCCTTTCACCATCCTTGTCACCCTTCTCTTGACCCATTGAAGGAGTTCAACCTCTCATACTTTTCTTCCTAATCAAAAATTCATTTTTCATATTTCATGTGTGTCACTCAAATCTCCATCTTCCTCAAATTAATTACAGATCAGATTAATTGTACTTAGTAACCTAACACCCTTTATCTCAATTATGCTATCATTAAACCTAGTGATCTGAGAGAAGGTTTACCAGCAGGTATTAAACCTTTCTTGTATACTGAAAAATAATTCAATCATCAAGGTTATCGTTACATTTTAAGTGCTTTTATGGTATTTTTTTCAGTCTATTCGGCTCTTGAATGAATATTATGTATTTTGCCTCCTAGGCCTGATGACCCTGGATAGAGAATGAAATGGATAGGGATAGAAGATAAAACTGAGTTGGGGGAGTTTTTTACTGTTTTGATATGTGTCTTGATATATTCTGCTATTGATACACAGTAAACCCTCATTACTTTGTGGTTCTTTCATCATGGGTTCATGTCTTCTTGTTTTTTTTTTTTTCTGTGAAGACAGCCCTATGTTTCGTGGTGCATTCGTGACTGTGTGTGCTGCCAGTCATGAATATGCAAATTAGCCACACCCACTGTGCTGCCCCCCTCAGCCCAGTATGCTCCAGTGATGTGTCAGCTCTGCCCCACTCACTGCAGCACGAAGGGATGGGAGGCTCCCAATGCCCACAGGGATGCTGTGCTGGGAACAAAAAAACACTTTCCTTTGCTTCTCAGTCATGCATGCTGGTGCTGGGACCTGCCCTTGCTGCAGTTCTGGTGTCTCTCTGGACAGGTAGACATGGTTTCACCATTTTCGGGGTAGATGTGGTGTCTTGAGACTGGACTTGGTGTATGGTTTCTGAAAATTTAGCTTTTGTTATGGCTCTATGGCTTTCCCTCCTGCTGTGAGCAGCAGCCCAGGACTCCCTGATTCCCTACTGGCCAGGCCCTGCTGCCCAGGGGAAAGTGAAGGTGAGTGGCCAGCCATGCCTGGCCAGGTCCTCCAACAGCCCATCACCATGGACAGCAGGGCAGGCAGGGGACAGTGCACATGGCTGATCAGCAAAGGGAAGTGTGGGTTTTTTTCCCAGCACAGTGTGCTCACAGGTGCCAGGATTCTCCTATCCCTTTGCGTTGTGGCAAGTGGAGCAGAACTGTCACACCGCCATAATGGGCTTGGACTGAGGAAGGCAGTGTGATGGGTGGGGCTAATTTGCATATTCATGAACTGCCTATCTTTGTGGAGCAAAGGTTTCACTGGAGTCGTGGAGACCCATGGCCTTGCAATAGTAAAGGGTCGACTGTATAAGTACTTAGAGTTTTTTGATTAGAAGACTATAGTTATTTACTTTTACTAAAGATTTTTTATTCATTTAAAGAAGGAGATGAATGACTGTCAAATAATTATTGAGACTTGGTTACTTCAGAAGTTTTCTCATAGGTTTAGTAAGAATGAGTGACACTCCCTCGATAATAATCAGATTCCTGCTTAGATTCTCATATGTAGCACAGGTCCCTTCCCAGTTCTCCCAATGAGAACTGTGTATAACTCTGGGATTTTTCTCCTAGTTTATCCTGGAAATCAGAGACCAAGGTAAAATTTATAATATAAGAATAGATTCTTCAGAAGCCTGGAAGAGAGAAAGAGGTTATTACCAGCAGGGAGAGTTACACTATAATTAATATCTCATTTTGTAAAAGAAAGAAGGGAAACGAATTTTTAAAGGATGAATGTGTTTCAGTGCTTCTGAGCAGAATATCTGATGTCTTCTTCATTATCTTCTTCTTATTAGTTAGAACTACTTGTACAAGTCAAGTTCATGTTACTCATAGAGATGAAACTGTGATCTTTCTCTGCTGTTTTCACTGCAGCTAATTTTACCAACTCTGCTCATATTCTACAAAAAACCAAGCAATTAATTTTCTGTAGTAAGCAAAAAAGAGATCAATGAGGGATGCACTGATTACTGTAGTGTTCAAATAGGAGTGTGCATCCTGGAACCACAACACAGGTACT
Source organism: Pitta sordida (assembly GCA_013390025.1). Taxonomy (NCBI): domain Eukaryota; kingdom Metazoa; phylum Chordata; class Aves; order Passeriformes; family Pittidae; genus Pitta; species Pitta sordida. Next base: position 130,408 of record WEKX01001724.1, on the reverse strand, counting down.
ACTCCTTGGCATGTCTGGTTTTGAGTGATGCTAAATCTTATCTAACTCTTGAGATTTCTGAATGTATAGCTAGGTTTGTAAAGGTGTTTTTACAAACAAAGCTACAATAATGTTAGGTATGTTCTAAGAATTAGTAATATAAAAAAAAGGGAATCCACAAAACTCTGGAAAGTCTGACTGCAGTAGGGAAGATAATTTGGCAGGTAAGGCATTTTCTGGTAGAAGCATAGCATGCTGAACAGCAATAGTTAGCTGTGTCTCTGCGGACCATCAGGAACACATAAAGACTGCCAACATCTCTTATAGATCTTTTCACAGATCCTATTACAATTCACAGTGAAGTGATCCTCTACCTGTCTTTCCTGAGGGGTCCAATTAAAGTAAGGATTTATTCAAGACTCGTACAGACCTGGGGCTTACACAGTGCAAATGTGAGTGGAACACGATCCTTCTTTCTTTTATCTCAAGAGCACTCCCTGCACAAGATCTTGCACTGGCATTTAATCTGAAAAAGGATTTTCTAGTTGGGAATTCTCCCATTCACTGCTTTATAACTTGTTATACTTCACATAATTACATAGAGAGGAAAACGAACTTGTTTCTTTCATCTCATAATGGCTACCCAGACAAGTGTCCTCAGAACCTGAAAAGCCATTTGAACCAGGATACTTTGTATGTCATATGAATTTTCAAAATGCTGGTCTATAAGGAGGATGTCCTTTTTGCTATCTCCCAAGGAAAATTTATACAGATTTTCTTTCTCTATGCTGATGAGACTACTTTTGGTCTTTAGATTTCATGAGAAGTCGAAGAATGGATAAATAATGATATCTAAGCTTGCATTTTCCCTAAAGTAACCTTATATATCTCATGTTTACCTCCAGATGTCATTTCTTTCTGATGCAGTTTTTGGTTATGATTATTCCATAATTTTCCTTGAGAATTGTTGAGCTTTGTGAGGCATTCCAGAGGTCAAAATCTATGAGAAATATGTAGAAACTACTGTCTCAACTGTAGGTGAACTATTTATGGATTTGAATAACACATTCTACTTTGCACTTCTGCCTGAATCAGTCTCTTGTCATTGCTGCCTGTAAATGTTTCACATCTCTCTTCAGGCATTTGTAAAGATACATGCACATGAAAGTTGATATCCTTGCATCAGTGTCACAATCATTACTGCTTATTTATAAATTGGGTAATCAATGAAACTAAAAAAGCCAACAGAATACCGCTGGTTGAGTACTGAAACACAAGAACAATTTGCTCTGGGCAGCCCCTCAGTCTGTAGGATACATAAAATAGAAGTGCTGTGACTGAACCTAAGCAGAGGTGGGTGTTCACATCAGACCTGTTAGCACACTTTCCTGAGCTAAAGAACCACAGAATTCTGGCCATCCATTTGTAGAAGCACAGAAGGCCCTGAGTTTTTCCCAAGTAGATATCAAGTCTTCATAAGCATTAGAGGTTATATGTTACAGAGGTGGATGTTTGCTGGTAATGCAACACCATTTTCTTTTATTAATAATAGGTTAATAGTGGAAGAGTGGGCAACATCATAGGATAAAAATGCTACAGAGCATACCAGGATGGATAAGCAAAAGAGTTGTGATAGAAGGAATTTATTTCTCCCAATGAATACTCAACTAAAATGTAGAGCTTGCAGTTTTGGTTTATTTCTGTCAGTTAAATGCATATTTATATAACTCTTCTTACAATGTTTCAGTATTCATATTCTTATTTTTACATGTTAGATTTAAAAAATGAAGACAGAACTTTGCAATTTGCAATTAATGACATTTGGCTTTATTAAAAATAAGTAGAGAGTAATATCAATAAAGAATAAACATTAAGATTATGAACAAAATCTCCTGTCAAAATCCTTGCCTGTAAGTAGTCTCTGCTTGTAGGTTTTATTGGCTATATTATCTGGGTTGTTTAGGGAGAGACATATGATACGCTCTAGGTAAATAACTTGAAAGCATTTCCACCTGCAACTGAATCTGTTTATGTGTCCATGTAGTTGGGGCCTGCCTTGGGCTTTCTGGGCTCATTGCAGAGCCTGAGGCAGTGACTTACACAGCACAGTGTTACTGAAGCGGCTCATTAGTTACCACTGCAGGAACATTAGGATAAATAAATATTAGTGAGGTAACTTTAGTAAGGTAGCTGTCTGTACCGTTAATTTACTAAACACCAAGTTGTTCAGATATTTGGAAAGGCTTGAGTGTTCTTATAATTTATTTTATTTCCCAGAAATGAAAATTTGGGAACAATAAGGCATTGCTAAATGAAAATACATAAAACCTACTAGACACAAGGAACTGATCCTGGCAGCAGGTAATCACTGGACTATACTGGGTACTTACATGCGGGCACTTGTGAATCAAGGGAGGCTGGCTGGGACATGAAAGGGTGTCATCACACAGCTGCAGAGAGGTTGTTGGACATTAGATTTCATTAAATCAATTTTACACTGGAGTTGTAAGTCACAATAATATACAACTTGACACCACTATGGCACTATGAATTGTTAATAAAATCCATGCCTGCTTTGCCAGCAGCTAGTATAGCGAAGTAAAATTACTGTGATATCTGTGTTTTGGGTAGACTTTTAATTGTAATTCAAATACAGATGTATTAAATAAAAAAGATGCAGTGTGTGTCTTTTAACAGGTTATATGTGCTAATATGTAGTACCACTGAAATAAGAAACCCAAAGCATCTCTCATAAATGAAGTTAATCTTTAAAGTTCACCTTTTTGCTGATATGTAAATTCATGTAACTAAAATCTGATGCTTCTCATGCTCACTTTTTGCTTCCTAGAACAGCCTTTCTGTCTCTAGTTTATTTATCATGGTCACATCATCAGAGTGGAAGTTTCCCAAGAACACTTAAAGTGCAATGGAGTCCTTTTCTAAGCCTACAGTTGCTGAGTGTTATGATAAAGCATATGTTAATAGTGTGTGAGCTTGTTGGAAGTTCTTGAAAAATGCCATCTGCTATAATTTTTGCAGCTGACAGTTATATTCAATCAGAGGTAAATTTTTATATGCTAGGTCTAGCACACTAGAAATATATTCCTGGAATTAAAGTTTACCTAAACTATAAACTATGCAAAACAGTTTTTGCATGTAGTTACTTTTGAAGGGCTAACCTAAGATTTCAAAGACGTGGTTGATACTAGAAATGAGCTGATCTACATATGCAAGTCTGCTCTTAAAGTACTTTGTGATTCATGAAAATGCCTCTTTTTCACTTGAATGCTTAGAAACAGTCTTTAAGTATGAAAACTAAACGAACTCAAGAGCAACCTTATATTTTGCATCTGACTACTCAGGGAATCTATGTTCTTCATCTGTAATAGATAGTGTTAATGCTTAAAATCAGCATGGCTGCTAAAACCCACCTCCACAAAAACTATTTAAAGGTTTAAAGTAATTCTATATGATAAAAAGCACCACAGTTTCACCATAACCCAAATCATGTTTTATGTGTTAATTTTCTCATCTTCAGACAAAATCTGTCAATAGATCTTTTAGATGCTTCTGGTGAGACTAAAACAATTATTTTAATTTTGTCACTAAAAACTGGAAATAAACTAGCTTTGCAGCTAATTTACTGAAAGAGAGAGACTTATCTATTCTTCCTTTTTAACAAACTTTGACCACACTCAGTCTGAGGAGTTCCATACAAAAGATATACAGGACTGGAAAGAAATAACTGATTAAATTTTAACCAGCTGCTGGGCAGATAGTTTGCCTGAGGCACTTTTGTCAGTTTCAAAGGGTCCTTTTATTAATTTTGCATTTTGTATTTTGTTAGTGGAAAGAGCTAGCTCTGTTGGGACTGCCAAAAGCTATAGGCAGCGAATCTTACAGCAGCAAAGAGGAAGCTGTAGAGCATGCCAAGTAGATTTAGCACACTGAGCACTCTAAATTACATTTGTTTTATCAGTTCTAAAAATATATTAACTTCAGGTGTAAATTCTTTGAATAAAGCCTTAAAGCTAGTACATTCAGTTCCTCCTCTGTTTATATAAGGCTTTTACTTTGTCTATAAAAATAAACCACTGTAGTCTTTGCCAGATAACTACCCATGTAATTTAAATCTGCTCTTCCTATGACTGTTGGTGTGTACTTTTTTGGTCTGTTTTCTTACACGTGTGGAACTTACACTCTTACTGACAAAAACTCTTGCAAGTTTTATCTAGATCCTCCTCACTTTCCATGACATACAGGTAGAGCTTTTATAGCAAAAATATTGATATCTAAGTGGAATCAATATTTAAAATACATGTTCTGCTTTCATTTGTATGGAGCCCAACATCCATATCAGCATGTGAGAAATGCTGAATGTAGCATATTGCTCAGACAATTTATGAACAGAACTCAGAACTCAGGGGTTAAATGGAAAACACAAACCTCTCTTGTGATGCTGGGAATTTCACAAGTTCCACTCAGACAGCTTCAAACAGCATTAAACACAAAGGAAAAAAAGTATATCCTCGGGCTAGAATTTGCAGAAGACTTACCTGCAGTAGAATGGACCTAAAATTAAGCCTGAAGACAAAGCATTTGGACTTACATTTAGAAAAATGAATGACAAACTACATGTTTTTAGAATGCATATAATATTGTTTGTCTATTGCATCCTTTAAGGCAATCTTTTTCCCCAGAAAAACTTCTTTATCCTTAATCAATATACGATAGTGTTACTACTGCATTATTTAATGTCTTCTACAATAATTTGTGTGGGCAATCCTGTGATGCCAAACCTCATTGGTATCACTTATACATAAAGGTGTATGTTCTTGTTACTGAAGTTAACAGTAAGCCTAGTAATAGCAAAATTGACATCATGGGAGAAAACTGAGCTCAAAGTAATTAAAAAACCCACATTTATCTCCATGCTTCTTTTTTTCAATGAAATATTTTGTCAGGTTTTAATGATATTTTAAGAAAATTGTGGTTTAGGCTCTAATTTACCTCCTAAGTTTAACTAATACGTGTAAGTGCAAAAAAAAATCTCCCCAAAACAAATAAACACCCTCCTCCCCCCTCAGAAAACCCAACACCAAACAAATACAAATCAAAAGACAAAGACAAAACCAACATGGAAATCTTTAAATTTGGTCAAGCAATATTTAAATTAAGCCAGTTCCTCAGTCTGTAATTAAATGAAGTTTTATTTGTGAAAATACCATGTAAGAATAGAAATATTATTATCTGGGACAGCTGAGACTGTCAGGACAGCTGAGACTGTCAACTCAGCTGCACTATATGTGAGAATGTTGGAATGTATCTTCCAGGGCTCTTCTGAATGTCCAGTTGTGGACATAAATGCAAAGCTCATAGGATAAAATATTTTTGTGAAAGTTTAGGCTGTTGCTCAAGTATTTTATGGAACTGAGGACAGATAACACCATTTACATTGCGTTCATAACATGGAACAATGCTAGAGTTTGACATGCTGCCTGGAAACACCGAGGCGGGCTTGGTTTCTGGGTGTCCACTACATTAAGACAGTGCCCTGCATCTCCTAATCCTCAATACATAACAGAGACTCCTTAAGAGTTACATAGATAACAGCTAAGTCTATTAAATTGGGTGCTGAGCAGCTACAAACCATACAAACTTGCTCTGTAATCAGAATAAGTTTTTTGATATTACCAAAATCCAATACATTTATGGAATATTTTACCATCTGAAAGAAAACCAAAAGTCAGTTGTTCTTTTGTAACTGCATGGGCTTTGTATTACTGACAACAAGTGACAGTTGCTGATGAGAGGAGCTAATTCTGTAGCCTCTGTACAGTATATTGGCTTTTGAGTCAGTAGATATTTATGCTTTACGCTAACTTTATGCTTTAACTAAACAATGTATACATACATACAGGTTCAGTATCATAGTTTGTGCCACAGTGTAAAGCCGATGGCCTCTTTCAATTCCACTGAGGTTGTACTATTTAAAATCATGAGATCATTCTCCATTTGTAACTGAGAAAATAAGTTAGCAGGATTGTAGACTGTGGCAAAGTTGGAAATCAAGTTGTTTTTTCATGTTTTATGTTCTTCTTCTTTCTTGACTGTAGAGAAGTAGTTGTTTTAATATTAGAATAGAATTTGCCATTTCAATTAAGCAGATTTTGTTATTTCTGAGTTGTTTGTTTTATTTGGAGGCAATGCTAATACTATGAAACCAATTCTGCATATTTTCAGCAGTATGCTATCTTGTTTTCTCTCTGCGGTATCTTCTTTAGTAATGAATGCCAGGTCATGGTCAAACTAATATCAATTAAAATTCATCACAAACTTTCAATTTCATAAACTTGGAGCCAGTATTACTGAAAGTAATATTCTGATAAAACTAATGCTGCTGGTCAGCCATCCTCCCCACCTCTCTGATGGTATCTGAAGAGATAGCTGTCACACTTCCATTGAAAATAATCTGGTTACTTTCCATAAAAGAATCTTTGACAAGCAGAAAACAGTAGTAGAAGCAAGAAGTATGTGACTTTAAGAATGAAAATGGAGACTAATATAAAACTTTACCACTTGTGGCCCATGTATTTCTTGCCTCAGAAATTCTTCTGTTTTCCTACCTTTCAAAACATTAGTTAGGTCAAGAGTTCAATATTCCCTAATTTTGTTCTTATTAAATTATGAGATGCATTGTCTTACTGCTGTGAAGTCAGATCTTGGCATGATTCTTTCAATTTACCTCCATGTTGGGTTATTAGTGAGGTTTTTTCCTCTCTTAAGTTTTCTTTCATGTACAGTGATATGCAGGTACACAAGCAGTCAAGAATCTTAAAATTTTTCTGTGATGTCCCATTTAAATTAGGTAAAATCATGCTAATGATTAAGGGACTGGAACACAAAAGCAGCATGAGCTTATCTGAAATTAATTCTTCTTTAGTTTTCAATGAATACCTCCTGAAAAGTTGTTACAGTGTTTTATCTGACTCTACATGCAGAATAACATGATTCATGGATATTTTATCACAGAAGGAAAGTATGCCTCCTATTGTGCCTCAAGAGTAAGCAGATTATACCAACTTTTCTACTATTTTTGTCCCATTTTTGAACATGAACTACCTGTAACGCTCAAAATACTTTCACTGTACTAGTGTACCATCTCAGTGTGTTAGCTGATAGATGAGAGGAAACCCATAGTTTCAGAAAAGGCAAAAGGTAACACTTTACTAATTTTGCAATATTCCTCTCTTTGTGGCCAACACAGAGGATTATGCAATAACCACATGACAGTGATCCTCCCAGTTTCGCGGACGTTCGGGTCTGTGTACCTTCTGCGAAGCCTACGAATCATGAAGATAGCGAACTCAGGAATATGGAATTAAGCCCCAGCCATCACTGCACCCCACTCAGCCTTGGAGTTCTAGAGAGGACTGCTCTGAGGCCTGTTCCACCTCCGGAAAGTGAAGGGAATACCTTTTGCCCCTTCCCAGCTGCAGAATCCTGGCTTTTGCCCCGGCACCACTTTTCTGAGCCCAGAAACCCCTTGGGAGCCAGCGCTGTCCCCCTAGACATGTCTATGCCGGTACTTATTGGGATTGCTGGTTCTTGGTATGTGTATCTTTAAACTCTACTCAAATGTGTTCAAACATAGCGGAGATGCCGTGCCGCTCTGACAAAACCAATGAGGCTTAACAAAGTGTTCTGAGAGCTGAACACAGCACCCACTGGTGGGAACAGGGCTGGGGCCTGGTGTGCTCAAAGCCTGGTTAGGTAAGGTTACGGAGCTGGGGCTGGTGCTGGTGTTACAAGCAGGCACATTGCCAGCTCATTAGTGTTGCTTGGTGGGTGCGCGGCTGGGGCCAGGTGTGCTCAAAGCTGGGTTAGGTAGGGTTGCCAAGCCAGAGCTGGCGCCAGCACGGTGGGCAGACACAGCCCCAGCTTGCTAGTGTTACCACAGCAATGGGCAACAGGCTGTTCTCTAGCCAGCCCCAACACTCGGAGCGCAGCAAAGCGCTCTGTCAAGTTCTGGAGTGAGGAAGGGCGTTTCCGGGATGATGGCACTGGCCCAAACATTGAGTACAGCCTTTGCAACTCTACTTTAAACATGTGAGCTGCGGCAGCACTTGGAAAGAATGTTTCCAGGCTCCCAGCAGAGCTGAGCATGGCTCACGTCCTTATTTACATATCGATGAGCTTATTTACACAAAGCTTGGCTGGGCGTGTGTTGGTCCGTGTTTAGTTGTTTGGTTGTTTGGTTGACTGTTTTGTGCAGCACCATCTCCACTCACCTACACCTGCGGGGAAGGAAAGAGGCAGCAGAGTCTTTTCGCCTCTTTAGATTTGTCAGTACATTAATTTTCATTAATTAATTTGTGGCAGGGGCAGCAGTGCAGAGAGCTGAACTAGGGTGCAGACTCAGGGTAGGTGTGGCGAACAGCTTGTAGCAAGGCCAGCCCTGTCAGAATGGGGCTGGCCCCACTACCTCCCACTCATCATCTTCCAGGTGGCTGTCTTTGTGGCATTGTCTGTGCATGTACAGGCCCCGATTTTCACTTAAAAATGAACTGCAAAGGCTTGAAACCGCAAAGAGGTGAACCACAAATAATTGGAGGTTTATTATGTTAATATTCTCCAGTGGCAGAACACTGCAGTCATTTTGGTATTAATTTTTCAGTTGCTCCTGATAAATGTATTATGCTATGTGTTATGATAAATGTTATCCCCTTGTGTTATGCCAAATAACCTCTTTTTTTGCCACACAATATATACAGGCATCTAGAAGGCTAACGAAGTACAGCAAGATTTTTGAGTACTAAAGCGGTATTTTGTGTGCTTTAGCTGGTTGTGACGTTTCATGCTGGTGATTTAACCTAAATAATGTTAAATTGAAAGTGCAAAGCAAAAATTTTAGAAAAGAAATAATTATTTTCCACGCACACACTTGTCAAATCATTTCCTCCTTAACCCTGAGTACTGGCTTTACTTTGAACTAGGGATGGAGAACTCATTATGGACAATTTCAAACCAGATAGCAAATTGTGGGTGTGAAAGTATTTCTAAAGTAAACTGATGAACAAGATCATCAGAATCATCAGAAGATAAGAGACATGTAAGAGATATAGATTTCTTTATGGTTGGTTGCAGAACCTAAGGAATATTGACAGTACTTTGCCTTAGAAAGTAGACAGCCTCAATCCAAAAATGTTGATAAATTGGTATATGAATGGTAGCTGAACATCTTATTTTACCTCTATTTTATAAGATCCGTGTTAAAACATAGATTTCAGGTGTACAGTGGTCAATTTAATAGAAAGATTTTATTTCGTGTAGCAGTAAAACTGTAGAATCTGGGGTTAATTTTAGTGGCATCAAGCAAAGCATGATTACTATTTACATGTAGCTTTTACTTTTACTCTCCTTTATTCTAATACAGGATCAGGCCCTGGGTGTTATACTATTACTTGTAGCACTTTTTATTTTTTAATTGAGTTAATATAAATTGGTTTAAAACAAATGCAGCTAGACTTAGAATGAACAATGTCCGTTACATGACAATATTTTAACATAGAGCATGAAGAGTAAAAATAATGCCTGTGGCTTCATTCTTTAGCTAGGCACAGGGTGAGTTTCTTATAACAACTACCCCAGTCTACAGTCTACCAATCCTTTTATTACATCTACCTTTTCAATATTTAGAGAGTTTGTATCAATTATGATACTTGGCATCTCTCACATGCCTTTCAAATTTACTTCTGCTTCACAAAGTAATTACAATCACTCAGTCAAGTTCTACATGAGTTTATAGTCCATCTAGTCCTTATGAATTTAGTGGGCCTTCTGTATATGCTATGTAGGTATATAATAGAATATATAATATTCTATATAACAGAAATTATATATATATAATAGAAATAAAGACCCAGGGTCTTCATATTTAAACATCTAGTAACCAATCTTTAATAAGCATTTTGTTGTAAAATGGGTTGTTTCACTTTAATACTACTGGCCAACCAGAGCTCATCAGTATGAAATTTAACATAGGCATAGTATTTATGGCACTTACATTTTCAGTGAAGCTTGGGAATTTGTTTTGGGAAGGGGGAAGGGTGGTTGCTCTTTGTGGGGGTTTTATGTGTGTGGAGGGGTGTGTGTGTTTGTTTCATTTTGTTTGTTTGAAAGTATCAGTTTAATACATTTTCCTGGATAAGGATTTTCTTTCCAACTCAGCTTTCCAGAGTTGTCTGATTTTGTCCATCTACATGACCACAGAATCATCATAGAATCATAAAACGATTTGGGATGGATGGGGCCTTCAGGTCATTTAATCTCAACCTCCCTGCCATGGGCAAGGGCACTTTCCACTAGACCAGGTCACTCCATTTTAATTTGAGATATCTGCAACTTCACTGGGCAACCGGTTCCAGTGTGTTTTGATTTTTTTCAATTACTTTCTTTCTTTTTTTCCTTTTTAGTCATTAGCTCTTTGCTTCTTATGAAGGAGAGAAAAGGAAGTGACCACAATAAAACTTTGCAGATAAAGCTTCAGAACACAACACTGAAGGCTTCTCCTTGCTTGAAGTTCAGAGATAAGGTTTTCAGTTTGTTTTTTAAATAAGAAATTGTGGTAAGGAGGAAAATACTGTAAATTACATCTTAATTTGTAAATTGTGGTCATATTGCCTCCTGGTGTGTTATTAATGTTTCTCTAATTTCCTTAGGGGTATATTAAGGAATTTATGTTAAAAATAATAGCCCACAAGTTCTCAACATCATTATAAAAATATAAGAGCAGACATTACCCACAGTAGACCTGTTGCTGGTGCAATATTATTTTGTGAGTTTATTTAAAGATTGCCTCCTTAACTGCTGCAGTGGTGTTACTTAGGTCTTACCATTGACATTAAGAGTTGAACTGCAGACTGAAATATTGCATTAAGAATTGAACTCTCCTAGCTATAAAATCAGTGTGAGGATTATGTGAGGTTAAAAAGACAGTTTGAACAAAGATGAATGAAGTATATGCAGTGGAAGAAATGTTAGGAATAGAAGACCAAACTTAGGGAACCAAAAGAGCTGAGACTAGGGGGGGAAAATAAGCCAAGGTGTGAAATGATTTTATGAAGGTACTAGTGAAACAGGAACATTAGAAACAAAATGAAATGCATATCAATTAATAAATTAGACTGGTGTTGCTCTTGGACATTTGGAGTCTGGTCAATATGTTATTAAAAAAAATGATTTAATTAATATTCTACAGGGTGATACAATATTTTTGGTTTCCAATGTAAACAGTAGAGAAAAATTTTTTGAAAAGCATACTAATCCTGCATTTTTGTTTATTTGTTTGTTTAGTGTTCAGGAAGTTTCAAATAGGTACAGACTGTCTAATAGATATGGAATGGATTGCCATTGTTTAAACTTGTTCCGTGTGTGGGAAAGATCAATCAGAATTTCTTGGTTTGTATCACGGACTGGAAGAAAAACTCCTTGTGAAGTTCATGGCTGAAAGAAATGGAATATTAAATCATATCACAGATAAATCAGCTTTACAGTCCAGTCTGACTACTCTTACTAAGTGAATTCATTTGCCCTGTAAGTGTTTAACTCAGCTGAACACAAGGTCTTATGTCTAGGAATTCAGTTCTATTAGTTACACTTAGGAAACAGGAGACATTATTATAAGGTAATAATATTGCCTAAAGTAACAATATTGAACTTTAGGGCAGTGATTAATCAAGACTTGGGTTTTTAATAGTTCATTCAGTGTTTTCATAAGTAAATGTCATGTTTAAATACTTCTAGCAGCCCAGTAGAAAGGGGCACTGCAAATCTGATCCACATTCAGAAAACTGGAGTTATGTGGGTGAGACAAGTGGCAAATACAGATTTTTGATGTTACTGCTCAACAATGTATTTCACATCTTTTTCTTGTGGCCTCATTTATCCAAGATGTGTTACAGTTTAGTTAAAAAGTTTAGTAACACTGTTGGATGGTGTCAATACCCATGATTCAAATCTATGCTGTTAAATTGTTTTTATGTAATCTTATAAAGCACAGCACAGGCAGACTCCAAGTATGCATAGCTGACTTTAAAAGTTATATTGTTTTAATCGTAACTTTACTATGACACTCTCTGCTGCTTGTAATTCCTGAAAGAAGAAAGGACTCAAAATACGTGTCGTTATGCATTTCACCTATACACTGTCATTTGCCCTTCTCTTTCTGTATATAAAGGTTTCCAAGCAAAAAAACATGAAAACATGGCCATATAATTTAAATATATTAGGGTTTATAAATTCAGTATGAAAAATTAAAACGATAGTGTTACAAAACCAAACATCTTTGTGACAATAATGATTTGTGTAAATACAGAGCTATTCTGCCTCTACTTCATATTCATTTTACAAATTTCAAATAAAGTTTTCTTGTAATGGTTCATCTGACACAAAATCTGGTGAAGTCAGAGGTAAAAAAATTTTACAAAGGAAGATGTACCGAGGCAGGTCACTTCAAGTGGACACTTATCAAAATAACCTTGTGTGAGAATGGTTGTCCAGAGAGTGGAGGGAGAGAATGTGGAAATAAGGAATGGTGGTCAGGAACAAAAAGCAGTTTTGTTTTGTTTCTTAGCAGTGAGTTAAGATATGGCGTTGAATAGGAGTTAATCACACCTAATGTTGGTGCTCGCCTAATCAGTGAAGTCTCTTTTTTATGTTATAAATCCTAAACATTGAAGAAAATACCCACTGGAAAATAGAAACCAGCCAGATGTCTAAAACTAAGACAAGAACAAAACCAAAAGGAAAAAAAAAGTACGGGTTCTTCATAAAATTGAGCAATTGAACAACTTGAGGATTGGAGTTACAGACTTTTTAGTTTTATTTTATATTTCACAAAGAAACTCTCCCATAATGAATAGCACTGATTTGACAAAAGTTAATGAGTGGAGTGGATAAAAGCTAGAGATGTCTATTTTGCATTACAAAACATTTTAATTTTTTTTTTCTGATTTGGAGCAAAACCAAATTAAACATTTAATGTTTCAGAACTTTTCATTATCTGGAGATATGATGTAGGAAAAAAGCTGTGTTTATGAAAATTTTTCCCTCTGTGTGTATTTTTCAGTTGTGCCTAACTTTTATTATGCTACAATATTTTATGGTATATAGCAAGAATCAAAATATTAAATTAATTTACTGTATTTACATATATCTCATTTAAAGACAGCTGCTTTTCATTGAATACTATTTGAAACATCCTTGCTATTTAGATCTGTGTATGTTGTGTTACACTGGAAAATTTTGAGTATGATTAATCTTAATGGGTGGAAACTTTCCAATATTACTGAAAAAAGTTTTACATGATAACATATGCTTAGATATTTCAAACTAAACATTTTAAAATATATTAAAAATATTTTTAATATAAACAAATAAAACATTCCCACTGGGAAAGATCACTTAAATATATGGGAAAATAAATATAATTCAAAACCTGCAAAAGTGTTATCAGGGAAAGAAAGCTTTAGCTAACATTAGTGGAATGTGCTGATTGAAATTTTCAGTGCATAGTTAAGACAAAAGTAATTTATATTTGGATGTTTATGGTATCAATAGATGTTCTCTTTGGAATATTCTCTATGTAGAAAAATGTTTGAAATGTCCATATAAAATAAGAAAGTAGTGCCGTATAGCTGGTGGATAATTTACAGTTCTGACACCACTCTGTAAAATATCATTTTTACTTTGCTCACTGAAATGCTAAGTTTCAGTTTTAAAAGGTACCATCATTTCAACCTCTGTGTAGATAGCAAAAAGCTTATCACATGAATTAAAAGTATCGGAAAATTAATATCTGGCTTCAAAAAAAATTAATATCTTGACGTCATAAGTTTAAATGTTTTCCCCAATCAATCCAATGGTTTAGATTATTTACCCTAAGAGTCCCACAAGGAAGAGAGAGCTGAAATACCTGTATCATAATATTTCTCATAACTGATTAATGTGTGCCTTGGGAATTACATGATGTTCAGTTTATTTATTTTTTTCTTCTTCTAATGGTAGGTTGAATTTTCTATAAAAGATAAATGTACTCTTGGTCCCTTAAGCAATACAGAAGGAGTAGCTAATATGCTTGTGTTACAATAGTGTATAGTCATCCAGATGTATGTTATGTTTTCTATTTTTGAAATGATTTTTCAGAGTCAGTTGAGTTAACAGGAGAGCTAATATTTCAAGAAGAATTTAAACAATCTGGTTTGTTAATTTTTCCCTGGGGATCAAAAGCGGGAAATAGGGAAATGGCTAATAAGAGCAACCTAGAGCTAGTGATATTGTACTGATAGAAGGAACTGAATTAACTTAAATGTGTCACATTGATTTAAGATGTCTGTGATGTTTTAAAAAATGTGCTCTTCCCCTGCATATACCATTGGAAAGCAAACCATGCATTTTATTAATGTTATATTTTAAGACCTTTGTAAAACCTTAGCCAAAGCAAACTTATCTTTACTGTCTTGTGTGTCTTTCTTTATGACAAATAGACTTGAAAATATAAAACTCTTTGGGGGAAAAGGTAAAATACATAAATGGCTGCTTTTATTCTTTCTGATCTATCAAACTTCCTGCATTTTCAAATGTTCCCTTGGGCAACTTTTTTCTGAATGAGACCAGTGTTTGCAGAAGGGACCCAGCAGAGCATTGTTTCTGCAGTTATTTGGTCCCTGATGGAGGAAAAAGACTAAGTACATGGACAGGTAAAAGTCCTTGCAGGCTTCACCATCTCCCTGGGACTTGGTACACTCTAGAGCTGCTTTTTACTACGGCTGGATGTAGCCACAGAGAACCTACACCGTGTTGATGGACAGACTCTATTGCAGTCTGGCAACATGCCCCACGGAGTCCAAAATATGCACAGTTGTCCGTCAGCAGGAGTAACTGTAGTGGGTTGACCCTTGCTGGATATGAGGCAACCACTAAAGCCACTTTATCACCGTGATTAAATCTCTTATTTCTGTTTTATTTTCCATTATATTAAGAATAGGAAAGCAAACTTAGGTAACCTGGTTGACCTTTCCTTCTCCCTATATCGTACAATGTTTTAGAACTTTGTTTTTGAAGGTTACATTGTCTGTGACTTATGCTTTTGTAATTGTCCTTTTTCGTCCTCTGACAGTAGAAGTTGTATTCATTTAGAGAAGAATAAAAACATGACAATAAATCCAGACTAGTTGGTTCCCAGATACTTTACTTCTGCCACAACCTTGGTTGGTGTTACTTGCCCACCAAGGAAGAGGGACTGGTCATTAAGTATTCAAAGTAGGCAGTCATGAATATGCAAATTTCACCCCACCATGGCCACCCGCACTGTGGCTCAGCTCAGCTTGGGGCAGCTCCACATGCTGCAGCTCAGCTCAGCTTGGTGCAGGGCGGCCGTCCGCGCTGCGACGGCACGGCAGAACCAAGCCAGGTGTGCATCGCTCCCACAGCGGCTTAGCTTGACTTGAGCACCGTTTGCCCCGCTCCCCTCGGCTCGGCTCTGAGTGAGGAAGCTTTGTGTAGTTATGAAAGATTTACACACTCTCAGGTTAGATGTGGTGTCTGAGACTTTCTTGAGGTAGACATCTACCCTGAGTATGGAGACACCAGATCTACCCACCCAGAGAGACACCAGGGCAGCGGCGCGGGCGGCTCCCCCACACCCATGTCCCCAGCCAAATGGAAAAGGAGTTTTTTCTTTCATGCAGTGGCTGCGGGCACTGGGAAGCATTGACAGAAACACTGACACAGAGCAGGGCAGTGCCTAAACCGCTCCAGAGCACTGAGGGGCCATGTGAGGGTGTGGGGCAAATTTGCATATTAATGAGCTACCCTTCTACGCAGACGGAGGGCTTCACAGGTAGGGGTCAAGACCCGTGATACCGTGGTATAGGAGACCCGATTGTATATGTCGCTCTTCTCACTTTTCATTACTTCAGTGTTTCTTTTCCTTTGGCTTTTGTTATACCTTCATAATCAAAATCAAATGAACATATATTTGAATTAGGCATGGTATTGGCCACCAGACTTGGTATTGCACTCTCGTCCTCAACCATAAGTTGTTCTATAGAGACTGCATGTTTTCTGATAGAGTCTTTTTGCTTCTTTGTTAGTAGAGTCTAACTTTTGGGATTTTGTAGTCTGCAGCAGAGCCTAACTTTTGCCATTTAGTCTGTGGTATCATTTAGACATTGTTACAGTGAGTAAAGTTAAAATGAGAAACACATTATTGTAACTTTGCTTTTGTCACTGGTTGTGGGTTTAACTTCAGTGATGCTTCATTTATATCTTTCTTTGTTTCATTATAATTTTATTGAAATTAATGGGAGAAAAAGACAGAAAGTTTTTTTGTTGCCTTTATTTGGAATTACAGTCTGAAATCAGGACAGGATTATAATTCTAATAATGCATTTTATACCATTTGCAAAGCTCTTGTTGGACATTGGAAGGCATCTTTTCCATACGTGTTTAATTTCCCCATATTCACTGAATATCTCTGATATATTGATTTGTCTAAGTAGTTTCTTAACAAAAGTTTTGCAGGTGGGTCTGAAACAAATATCTTTCCTGATAATACTATACGTGCCTTCAAGGCCCTTGGGAATTTTTTGCATCAGCTAATAGTACGGGTTTCTCTGTATAGCCTGAAAAAACCCCCACCAAAACCCAAAATGTCTCATGCAGGATCCAGCCTATTTTGCATCTCACCACCTGGCTTACAAGGTTGTATATCTTTCAGCTGAATCATTTATGACAAGAGAAGCTGTTAAAGTTTCTTTGGCAGGTTGTTTAGATGTGGCTGCCAATGAAAAGAAATTAATAAGTTAGCTATTGCAGCTGTGCTTGGATGTACCCAAGGCAGTTTTAATTTTGCTATTATTCAAAAAAATCTTGCAATCCATATTGTTCTCTGTGTGCTCTTGAGCTGGGCTCATCAGGTTTGTCTGGTTGCAGAGATAGTTTTAGCTCCTATTTGTTTTAGAGACAGTCTTTCATAGACAGTGCTGGGGAGCTGTTTATGGTATGGTGTTGAGTGACAAGTTCATCAGATGTCAAGCTACAACAGCACAGAGGTCTCAGAGTGAGTCCAATGCTTCCCAAGTCAGATGTGCATTACCTAGATATGGCTCAACAAACTCTTGTGCCTTGGATTTTCGGCTGTAATTCTAATTGCTTGCTTTTTTGCCTTGGCCAGCTGAAGAGCTGGAGTAGGGCTTTGTGTATGTGTGATGAAGAACACAGATTAAGTGGATGTATTAAGTCATATTTCAGTGACAGAAAGTCAAGGTGATCTGTCTGCTAAAGTCAGTGTAATGTTTAACTACTTTTTTCCAAGTTACCTTCATGACTAAGTACTGCTTCAAATGTCCTGTTACAGAATGCAGAGGTTTCATGAAGTGAAAAGTTGGCACTGCTCAGCGTGGTTTTATCATAAGTGCTTGTGAGATCTTTTGTGGGTTTTGTCAGAATGAATAATCTCTTAATAGAGATTCATTAATCACCTATATCTGGTGATACATTTAGATAAAGGTAACAGAAAAGTATGAGAAATATGTCAGCATGATTTATCTGCAGATGTAGAAAACATTCAGTGAAACTTTTAAATACATGCACCAAAGGCTTCTCTAGAAAGGATGTACTCCTTATTCATTACCATATCATTATAAAGTTACATGATAGTCTTGGAAAGCTGCCAGTTTGGGGGTTTTTGGTCTTCCTTTTTTTCTTTTTGTCTTTTTCATATTTTTCCCTAGCATTGGTTTTTCTTAGAAGTTGTACCACCATACTCTGTCCAATTTATTTCTGTCACATTGATGACTGCTGGAAAATGCATTGCAGCATCTATTTACCCAGACTGAGAGTTAGTACCAGGCAAACACAGTAGCAGTCCGTATAGGACTGTATTGTCTGACCAACCTCATTTTTCCCAGTATAATTATTTTTTAACGTCTTCCATTATCGTTCTTTATGCCTCCTTTCTCCTGTCTGCTCCATTTCTAGTCTCAGTTGCTGAGACAAAGAGGAAATTATGGAAAGTTACAGAGACTCGCGGTACCATGGTATAGGATACCTGACTGTATACCTCGAATCATCCAGGCATCACAGAAACAGACATAACTCCTATATGTTTACAAAAATCTCCCCATAATTTTTATGCTGTGAGGAGTTAAATTTCCAATTTAATAAATACGGACAACAAGCACAAATTTTGAGCATCAGTACATGCACTGTAGAAGTTTATTATTTACTCAAAAATACACTAGTAATGACCTTTTTGAGTAATTCAGTTTCGAAAGCATCTAGGGTTTTTTTTACTGTAGAATTCAGACTTTATCATTAGATGTGATTTACTTTCCAGTATAGTCTGTAAGAAATGTTTATTATAAAACTATAAAACTCACAGCCCTAAAATTTTAATTGTGTATTGAAAAATCAGGTTAAGTGCAAGTAAATATGTATTTACAAAGATTCACTGGTTTCTTTGTTTCTGGTCCCATTGAAGATGAAGCCCTGAAACATTAGTGTCTTGCTATCATATCAAACCACTGATGCAGTAAAATGTTTAAGTGCAGGGGACAAGTCATGTCACACAGGTTAGACTCATGTCAGGTTGAAGAAAGGTGTGCTGCTGTTTGCTTCCTGACAAATGATATCACGCTCTGGAGATCTTTGTGTGTAGCTGGGCACAGCGTATCTCCCCAGCAAGGATCACAATGAGTTGTGCAACACTGTTACTGTGCCTCTGAACTATCCTTCCTAGAATTTAACTAGTTAAAGGTCTGGGCATACCTCTGATATTTCCTAAATCTGCTTTCAGAGGGGTAATAAATAAAACTGGAAAGCTTTATTTAGTAGGATAAGCTTTTCAGTTGATGGAATTTTGGGGTTTTCAATATGTTTTCTTTATGTTGTCCTAAATAGTATAATTTTTCTTTTGAAGGATTCCATGGACAATATTTGATAGTTCTATTATATTAATTTCAAGGAGAATACTAATAGGAGAGGACAAAACAAGTAGGTTCTCTTTTGACTCAGAAATAAAAGTAATAAGGGTCTAAGGCTTGCTAATATTCTGATAACAAAAAATTGAAGTCTTTTTAATATTGACTTCATTTGTGGTTATACCACATTTGAAACAATTATCTTGACAAATTACTCTTAAATGGTACAGTCTTCTGTACAGATGTTTCTATGCCAGCCTGTCTATTAGACCGGCTATTTATACATTTTGCTGTGCATCTTTGTGATGGATTTAAAAAGAGCTAAATTGAATATTTTTGCCTAACTAGAGTAGGTTCTAGGAAATGTTATTCCATGGCTACTTGTCCTCAGTGTGTGTCAGATGATACAAATCACCACAGTATGCCCTCCATTAGGTTGAAACATTTGCCCTGATGTCCCCTGGAATGACTTGGTGCATCAGAAAATTAATGTATAAAGATTGCACCTGTTGAAATTTTTTTTTCTTCACTTAGAAGTGTTTATAGGTCTAAAGAAAATAGATTTAAATGCTCTCTACTCAACTATGGTACCTAAAGTGCTAGTCAACCCCTGGTGGGTGCGTTTTACACCCTCCTGAGTGCCTTTCTTAAATTGATCTAATACTCTTCTTGAAATTTTTTCATGTCATTGTAGTTGGCAGTAGCTGACTGCAATCATTGGTGGGATTTTGTGGTTAGAGCTACCTGCAAAGAGCTGTTCAGAAAGTAGCATTTCTACAGGAAATATAATTGGGTTGAACATGGTTTTATGCTGAAGTTCACAAGGTATGATTGCTGGATGCAATTATTTGATAAGACGCATAAGAGAATAGGTAAATATCTAAAAATAAGTTCAAAGAAGTAAAGAATCAGAAGAACGTATGAAATATTAATTGATATTTTTACACAAATGGAATAAAAAATATTAATCAACATAGAGCAGTCCAAATAAATACTCAAAAATGTTTGCAAGGAGATAATTTGTCACAAAAATCAGACAGATGATACAAAAAAAAATCCTGTTTGTTTTTATTCAAAGACACTGTTCACAGAATCATCTAATTACTTGAAGCAACTGCAGCACAGCACATTGCATGTTATTTTTCCTCTGTCTTTTTAATATTTTTTTATGAAAGCATAAGATCCTCTAGATATACTTATTTCTTTTATATTGTCTTTTTGTTTACATGCTTCAGAGAAAGTTCATAGTTCCTGTGTGTTAGGTTTTATATAGACATAAAAAATACATGTAATATCTCTCCAATGATGTTGTAATTTTATCACATAATGAGAACAAGAGTAAAAGGAAATTTTGAAGATATATATACAATTTTTAGGAGTCTTCCTGAGAACTCTGGAATAGATATAAGAACTATAGAATATAAACTAAATAAAAAGTGGGCAACTAATCTTATGTGAGAGCACTTAAGAGTAATTTCAACCATAGGATGTATCTGAAACAGAGCTAATCTATTTGTGTAAGAATATTGTTATTCACCATACAGTATATAAAAATAGCCTGAGAATTATACTGTATATATAAAAAACCTCTAGCATTGGAGTCATTGTTGACTGTTTTAACGAGGAATACCACAAGAAAAGGAGAATCACAGAATCGGTATGGTTGGAAAAGACCATGGAGATCATCAAGTCCAACTTATCATCTCTTACCTTACCTAACCTTAAACCTAACCTGTTGTCATCCTGCTACCAACACCCATAAAAAACTGTAAAAAAATAGAAAAGCATAAGTTTGAAATAACACGAAGTAGAAAGTAGAAATTGGAGTTAACACAATTACAACTGAAAGAAACATCAAAATAGAAGTGTAGACTGGTTTTGGAGTCCCTAGCTGAGATTTGCTGCTGCCAAATCGTAGAAGCAGCCATGTTTTTCGTTTGTAAACTGAGCAAATTTGAGCTGTAAGTAGGCAATATGTATAGCCCCAAGATGATATTTGAAAGAGAATAGCTTCACTTTAGTGGGAACTAGTTCATATAGCTATGAGAAAATATCCTCACCAGTATTTCAAATGTAGGATCTAGAGAGACTACTCTGTCTCATGGTAAGAGTTACTGCTCTTTGTTTTCTTATTCTGTTAATTCTGATATTCTGGAGTTTGGCTAATTTTATATGTATGTTTGTGTCTGCATACATACATATATACGTATATCATAATAAATATGTGTCGAGTTTCATTATCGTCTCAAAGAAAAGCAGAGCAGGAACACTGCCTTAAGATGATTTTGTTAAGAAACAAGATATGTATTTAAATTCCAAGTCCTTAATTAACCCTCTTTTCTTAGGCAGTACTTATTTGTGAATTGATGACAGCCCTACTCAACAGAGTCAAGACTTCTTTTCTGCCTGGAACTGATGCAATGAGAGAATGCAGGTCACTGACACAACAGGGCCAGTCCTGCAGATGCTTTTGTGACCCTGGCATTTGACTCCTAACTGGTCCTCACCGTACAAGGTCAGGTTTTTTGCTAGTGCAGGACAGATATTGTTAGTAATAATAATAATTTCTTGATCATCTCTTATAACACTTTTGATAGCGGAACACTTCAGACCATCTCTTCCTGCACAGAGTTAACATAACTTCTTGCCTGGATCCCACATAGACTTTGCCATAGCAGAATTGTCACTCCTTATTGCAGTCATTTCACTCTAGACCAAAGAAGAGGAGGTAAAGTTAATTCAGTTTCATTCCTGTTGCCCACCTCAGAGGAGGAGGAGAAATTGAGAAGCTAGATCAACAATGGGGAGAGAAAATTTCAGGATGAGTAAGAAATGCATAAGCTCAAAAGGGAACTGGGTGTTTTTTCAGGTGTGTATTTCTA